>MU968548.1:0-89227 GCA_034641835.2 Pinus albicaulis | reverse complement strand
GGTATTTATCCATATTTACTCATTTGGATAGTAACTTGAACTATTGTGTATGTAGGTTGATGAGATCACATGTATTTATGGAAATAACAAGGATGTGACATTTTAAACTTATCTTATTTTTAGAAATGGTGATGCTACAATTGTGGAAGAATATAAAAAATGCGACAATGTTTGAATCTTGCTTGTTATTATTTTAATATTTTCTCCTTGGCATTTATGGATTTCTTTCAGTTTCTATAGCTAAAATATGTTGGGTATAATGGAATGAGGAATATTCAAATTCAAGCTGGCATATAATTTGTCTTTATTAGTGTAGGTTTCCGATTACCTTCCCTACATGTCTAGATTAGCTATGTGTAGTATCCGCCAACTATCCTACTTGAAGGAAACTCTAGTTCTTTCAAAACATGATTCCATAGATTTATAGCAATTTTGGTCCATGATGGTTCGTGAGCCCTAGTATTGTACCAAGAGTGTTGCAACTCCCAAGGGCTACTCAACTTTACTAATCAACCCTGGGTTCGTACAGACTTAGAGGTGATAGTGCTATATGCACATCAAATGGTATTTTGATCAGTAGTGCTAGAAAATAATTATGGATGATTCGACATGTGTGGCAATCTGCTAATAAATACATCTCTAGCTACCTTTGTTTTGAATGCAATTCTCGGAAAGATATCATCAATATAGTATGATATCATCAATCCTGTATGTAATCATAAATGATCTGTTTTGAAGTCGATTGATCAAGCCGTAAGTCTATAAACCAATTTTCTTGTTTGATTTCTTTCGAGGATACTAGAAAAAATATTTGTGTGGATAGATGTCAATACAAATGATAAAGAACATAGAATATCTAGAGTTAATTCGTTAAAATACATTTGATACCAATTTGGCTACGAGAGAGTCTGAGCATCATCGTGTAACCTATATAGTGTGATCTGAGTAGAGCGTGGACTAAGATGGAAGCTTGGAAGAAAATAAGATGATTGTAACAATGGTCTTAGTGTCGTGCCTATGCATTAGAAAAAACACATATCTTCTTAACCACGAGAGTAATAGAAATGTGTTTCGCACAAAGGGAGTGTACGGAGTAGCTTGTGTCTACAATGAGTTATATAGGTCGATGATTTGTCTTGTAGCAAACATTGATAGATTGTGTTGCATTCCCAAATGTTGCGTTATAGTCAAATTAAATTCAATTTATTGTGTGTGGAATAGAGATGTATGATAAATTCTTTATGGAAGTGATAATGTAACCTTACAGTGAACTCGTTGATGAAGAAATTCTACATAATTCCTTAGGATAGTGACCTTTGCAAATAGAATTGATATTATAGTAACCCTTGAATTTACATAATGCATTACATGGATGTATGAGTGAGACTTTCCTATATGTAATTTTTGACATAACCTTAAGGTGATGACCTCATAAAAATATATTCTTTATGACAGTGATGGCAAGGCTCTTATGGAAACAAACCATGATATCTCAATGAATGGGTGTAAGTAAAAGTGACTAATTCTTTATGAAAATACAAAGGCATTATCACAATGACTGTAATAAACTTTGATTAACAATAAATATTGGACAAAACACATATCTTCTTAACCATGAGAGTAATAGAAATGTGTTTTTCACAAAGGGAGTGTACGGAGTAGCTTGTGTGTACAATAAGTTATATAGGTTGATAATTTGTCTTGTAGAAAACATTGATAGATTGTGTTGTATTACCAAATGTTGCGATATAATCAAATTACAATGAATTTATCGTGTATGGCAGAGAGATGTATGATAAATTCTTTATGGAAGTGATAACATAACCTTACAATGAACTTGTTGATGGTGAACTTCTACAGGATTCTTTAGGATAGTGACCTTTGTAAAGAAAATTGATATTATAGTAACCCTTGAATTTACATAATGCACTACATGGATGTATTAGTGAGACTTTCTTATATGTAATTTTGACATAACCTTATGGTGATGACCTCATAACAATATATTCTTTGTGGCAGTGATGGCAAGGCTCTTATGGAAACAAACCATGATATATCAATGAATGGGTGTAAGTAAAAGTGACTAATTTTTTATGAAAATACAAAATTATTATGACAGTGACAGTAATAAACTTTGATTAACAATAAATATTGATATTACAGTGTTTCATGTAACCCAATTCATAGTAAACTTTAGAACATGTCAATAATTTTGTTATATAATAGTTGAGAAACCCATATGCCATGAGAATGGCATCCTTGTGACATTGTTTGTTATGTATAAATGCACTTTGGATATAACATTTACCTATTGATATGGAATGATGGCACAATTTTTTGTGTGAGAGCTTTATGAGACTCTTAAGATTGTGTTGGATGATTCTTATTGATTTGTTGTAGATAAATGCCATGTTGTAATGGAATTAATCCATTGTAGACAAATTCCATGTTCATCTACCAATGGAGGGTAATGGAATTGAGATATTCACTCTGTCATCCATTGGTGTTACCAGGGTTGAGAGCCGAGTTCGCTACATTCTCTTGGATTTTGGAATGAGAGTAGGCTTGGAATTATTTTGTATTCAAGGTTGCTAACTAAAAATTTCCCTCCTAGCTTTTAGGATGGGTGGACGAATGGAATATGATCGCAATGTTCTAAGCTGACGATTGATCCTGAGGTTGACCCTAAGGGCGTAGGACTCTAGACCTTGGCTAAGATCGCATTTTCTAGTGGAGCATGGTACTCAGGTATAATAAATTACCAGTTAAGGACATACCCTAGTATAAGGGAGAGATAGTGAAAAAATTTGAAAGAGTATAGGAGAATACTAGAAAATATGTAGCACTCAACAACTAGAAAGTTCCAGAAATTAGATTATAAAATTCCGACAACGGATGAACAAACAAAGAGAATCTTCGAGAAGGGTCCGACAACCATAAAATATCCAACACGCCAATGAAATTACACACCATTGAGACACCCTTTAGAACATAAAATATATTCCACCATGCAAAAGGAAAACACGTCAAAAACGTTATACATATTGGACAAAGAAAAATTTACCTTACAATTTCCTGCCCACTAGGCATGGAGATGTTGTGGGAGGAGCTCAAATCCTTTACAACCTCTACCCATTTGGTCTTTATCCCTTACTTCAACCACTTCTAACGTCTTAGAAATCACTTAATTTTTCATTATCACCCTACTCCATCATTCAAGTATTATTACAAAGTCCATGTACTTCATGTTGGTCCCAATGGAGTTCAACCTCCATGCAACAGAGCCCCCATAGAGCAAATGTTGCGGGGGATATATCCCACCTATAGCATAAGTGTATTATTTGGACTCCGAAAAAAAACATAGATTTTCAATAGAGAAACCAAGTTTCTATAAGGCCAACATTATGGGATAAATATCCCACACGCATGGCATGAATGCCACGAAAGTTGCAGAAGAAGGAGCCACAAAAGTCTAGTTAAGAGCTCACAAATGGAATGAGAGATGCCATATTAATTTGAAGGATGTATGATGGCTAAAATGTGTGGTTATATGGGGAAGGATAACCACCCCATGCCCCCCTATTAAATGTGATGGGAGGCCATGGGGTGGCGGGCTCCCCCCTCCTCCTCCAATGGCACAGATTCTGACACCTCGATAGGGGATAATTTGTTCCCATGCTTAAAAATAATGTGTATATTATATTTTTTTCATAAGATAAAAAAAATATGCTCCTTTGGGATTCAGTGTCCCCCCAAAAATGTAGAAAAAATAAGTAGTATTAAAAAATTGCTATGTGTAATTTGTTTCTTTATCTTTTATAAAAATCCATTTTCATGCTATACCGTTCCAGATTGGATTTGAACCTATAACCTTTTACAAAAAAGTAAGCACAAAGTCTTAATGGTTAAAAATGATAAAAAAAAACACATTATTTATTATATAACTTTTTTATATAATTAATTATATTAAAATATACTTTTAAATAATAAATTAATTAATATAATTAATAATTATTGTCCATTTATAATTTAGTAATTAACACATAATTATCTACTCATTATATTTTCATTTATATACAATTTTATAAAGTATATATTAATATGGTTTATGATATGGATGCTATGTAATATATTTAGCATGAAATGTTACATTAAAAGTATTGCGTGAGGTATGTATAGTCACTACATTAGTTAGATGTTATAATTTTTCTTCATCTAAGTGTATATTTAAAAATTTTAAGTTCATTCTATTCATCTAAAGTTGTAATAATTTAGGAAAATGTTCTTATCCTCATAATGAATTTCAACAATGCTATTAATAAAATTTATATCATGCTTTAAATCATCAATATCATAATTAAATTTTCCTGTTTATCATCGTATTATTAATTGTATCTTCTAGTAACTCGATATCTCTTTTCTTTACCCTGTATATTTTTTGAACCATTAAATTGTTAAAATCACTCCTCGTAGTAGCTTAAGTTATTTCAAAATCTAGTATACCTTGGAGATTGTATGCTAGGACATTACCATTTATTTATTTTCATCATGATTTATCCATGTGTATATAGGAATGATTCTTACTTAGTGATTTATTCCTTGCAACCATTATTATTTCACCCTTAGAATTCCTATTGTTTTCCCATCATATAGAATTTGACTTTAATATCATGGGTAAAAAGTAGCTATACCAAGATGGGTAAAAAGTAGCTATACCACTGATCCGGATTTTATGCAGGAACGCAACAGAATACAGATATAACCATAGATACAGAGATGCAGCGGAAATAATGCTTCAATTTATTAATAAACGAATGACTGAAATAATCTTACAAACATAATGGAAACAAGCTAGGGCGCTGGTAGCGTATCTCTGAGAAGAGATGTAGCGTACGCAGGCCTCTGAACTGTGTTACATTGAGGCTCGCAGGCCTATTACAGACATAATAGAAATAGATGAGCTATGGTACTGGCAGTGTATCCCTGAGAAGAGATGTGGCAGCTACCAGCCCTTGAACTGTGTTACAATGAAGACATGATGGAGATGTGGCGAGCTAGGGCACTGGTAGCGCTTATCTCTGAGAAGAGATGTATCGTCTCCCACCGAATCGTATTACAACATAGTTATGTTGACTTAACAAGGAAGTAGGCAATCGGTAGCGCTTATCTCCGAGAGATGTATCATTCCCAGCCCCCTGCATACAGACATAATGAGGCTCGAGGGGCCTATTTATCATTGAGGGAAATACCGTAGAATCTGAAACGTCCAAACCCTAACCGTAGGGAGATGAAGCGCCAAAACTCGTGGCCCCGTTTGGGTAATGCGGTTCAACTTCCTGCGAATTCTGGCATTCGATCTCCGTTTGACGCGCTCAATAGCTCGTTAGAAAGATCTATCCGAGCAGTACAATTTTTGAATGAGCAACATCGGTCCAAGGACCCATGTTGCTCTCCGTTTTCCCAAAAAACGTCGTTTAAGGCCTCAAAACGGCTCCGGAAGTTTAAGACCCGAAAAACTGCTAAAAATAGTAAGTTGTGCCGAAACTTACAAACTGAAATAACTGATGGTGGGGGTTCAAATGGACTCGATGGGTGGCCACCAATATCCACCTGGATTATTAATGCCCCAAAACGGCTCCAGGTGTGTAGGACCCGAAAACCTGCTATAAATAGTAAGCTGTGCTGAAGCTGAAAAACTGAAAGAATTGATGCTGCGGGTCCAAATGGAATAGGTGGGAGGCCACCAATATCCACCTGGATCATTCCTCCCTCCTTAGGAAGCAATGGTCTCCATTGCGTTAAGTTCCTCCATGGGGGGGAAAATTTTGCTGAACTTGGTGTTGGATTTGTCCAGGATGTCGCGGACCTGTTGGTAGACGTGCTGGATGTAGATGTGCCACCGGTGGGTAGCCATTGAAGGATTTGAAAAAAAAAAATTGTCCATCATCGCGTTCCTCTGTTTCTCGAGGGCATCCTCAAGCAAGATTTTGACAGGATCTCCTGCTCCCTCGTCTTTCTTTCCTTCCGCCGTTGGGGATATGAAAAGAAAAACAGAGAAAAAGCAGACACCGTTTAGGGCCTCAAAACGGCTCCAGAAGTTCAGGACCCGAAAAACTGCTAAAAATAGTAAGTTATGCTGAAACTGCAAAACTGAAAGAGACAATGGTGGGGGCCCAAGTGGAATAGGCGGGTGGCCACCAATATCCACCTGGATCATTACTATGCCAGCTGCAAGCTAAGGATGAGGCCCTGGAAAAGTTGCGACATAACCAACCCAAGGTAAAAATAAACCCTTCAATTTAATGTAGTTTTCATGATGATGAATTCAATGCTTTTGAAAAAAATACTACAGGGATTGGATCCAAACTATTGAACAAGATGGGGTATCAGGGAAAGGGCCTCGAAATTAATGGCCAAGGCATCGTAAACCCCATCAAAGTTGAGGAATTTCCACGTCATGCAGGACTCAAATACACTAGGAAGGAACCCAGAGAAAGCTCTGACACAGCTAGTGACCAACTAGAGATAGATGATGAAATCGCTTCCTCACATTCCAGCGATAGTGAGGGTTCCATGAACACTTATTGAACGGACACCAGGAAAAAGTGCTCCTAGACAATCCGGAAAGTTGGGAGGAAAAATAATTGTTGTAGTTGCTGCAACGAATTGGGACACCAACAAGCCACGTGTCCAATAATCCATGCCCTGGAAGCATCGATAGAGGAGTCGAAAGGTGAACATGTTCAACAAATGAATCCACCACATTCATGGTGGCCTGCTTTATTGAGCTGGGTTTTTTAGAGGTAGTAGCATCTTATAGCCACAATTGTAAATCATACATTGCAAGTAAATGTAAACTTGATGGTATGTTTCCCATCACTTCGAAAAGCAATGATGATGTTTTAGCTTTTTCTTATGAGTAGTTGAGGTATTGGCTGCTTTTATGTAGTGCTTGGCCAATGAGTGTGTGATATAAACTCTTGGCAAGTGAGGGGTTGTTGAGTCATGTGTGGTGTGTTCATGGTTGCAAATGATGTACCAGATTTGCGTGTAGGATATTGAAAGTGTGGTTTTGAACAGATAAGCAATGTGTTGAATGTGTTAATGCTTTTGGTGATCCAAAATCTCCTCAGTGGGTAGGAATGATCGAGGAGGATCATACAGGTCCATGTATAAGTGGCTTAAGTACAAAGGCTCAAAAATAAAAGTGTCGAAAATGTGGCAAACTGAGTGTCAAGTTGAAGATCTCGTCTTTCTAATTCCAACGGCACAGACGACACTTAATTCTAAGTTCGTATGGAGGAATTAGAAGCATTCAAAGTTTATGGGTTGACTTGGTGATGTGGCAGCTTAAGGAGGCAAAAAATTTGCAGAAATTCGGCCACCAGATTCCGGCCAACTCCAACCGAATTCCGGGCCAATTTGTGGGACAGTTAGTTTGATTCGTTTGGTCAAATTCCAGAAATTTAAAAAAAGATGGGTTTTTTTAATAATATATATATATATATATATCAACATGGTATGGCAGGCCATGACCCCCGGCCCACCCTAACAGATCCAGATAACAAACATATTAAAATGGGGGTGGGCAACAGTCATGACCTCGCCACCCAACCACTTGTTACCATAAACGGGTGGGGCCAATGGTTGTGACCCCGCGACCCCAACCCACTCTCCACGTTTAAGTGCAGCTACCAACAGTATTCGAGGGCGGCCCGCCCGAAGGGCGTCCACTCACTGTCGCCCCTCCCCCCCATACCTCATTAAAACAATATGGAGACTATTTAAAAAATTGTTCTTTGGGTTTTTTAAACAATACTCTTTTTTATGGAGGAGGCAGATTTGTCCTCTTGACCCCCTCCCTCATCCTTAGGATCTCAACCAACTCGGACAACGACGAACTTGGTGAAGTCCGCCTGCCTTTTGGTATATAACCTTACTTTTCAGAAGTGCACCCAGGCAGACCTAGAGCGGCATGCATATCAAGATAGAGTGGAACCATGAGTGCCTTGTAGGAGGGGGCGGAACCATGAACTCAACTCATTTCCAGAAGACCCAGATTTGTCCGGCGACAGAATCAGAAAAATTTTATATGGATTCTGCACCTCTCGGCAAAATGAATCCAATGGTGTTGTCCATTTCTTCATCAAATGTCTCCAATTTTCGAGCACTTTCAGCTGTGGAGGTATAAGGGTGTAATTTTGCATTGATGCTTCTACTTTTTATTTTTGCTACTTAATGAAAGAGGGCCTCCCCGCTGATTAAGCAGGGCCCAAAGACGTAGTCCCTCCCGGATGAACTTTGATATCAATATCTTATATTATTTCCATGATTTTATGTGCTTCTCTCTTATAATGTTCATTCCTTTTAAGTTTCATGGTTAAGATGCAATTTTACATGTAATTTTTTAATCCATCTCAAATCAAAAGATTTTGGATCAACGCCTTCATCAGAATATCTTCATCCTGATATTCTGTGGGAATGTACTGAAGGAACATTATTCACCTTTGCACACAATCTCTTAGATGGTGGTACCAGATATCTATATGGTTGGACCTATCATGAAACACGGGATTAACCGAGAGTTTAATGCAACTTTGGTTATCACAATGTATCACTATCGGATCCATATGAGAACCAAACAAACCAATAAGGATCTTTATCATCCACATGGCCTCACATGCAGACTGAATTGCTGCCATCTACTCTACCTCCACTGAACTGAATACCACAGATAATTACTTCATGCTATACCAAGAAACTGTTGTCGATCTTATGTTGAATTTCGCTCCTGACGTGCTCTTTCTGTCTGATGGATTGCCTGCCCAATCTGCATCTATGAAGCCTTGAATCTTCACTCCGTCTATCCTTCTGTACCATACTCCATACTTTGTAGTGCCCCAAAGATATCTCAATACATGCTTCCCCGCCTTCCAAAAGATCTTGGTAGGCTTAACCATAGCTTGAATTAGCTGGTTAACTATCTAGAAAATGTCTAGTTTGGTGTTCACTAAGTACATTGGTGAACCAACTAACTACCTGTAGATAGAAGCATCCACTACTTCTCCAGAAGTACCATCCTCTTTCCTCCAATTTCCTGGAAGAGGAGTGTCCATGGGTTTATGGCTCTCCATGTGAAACTTACAAAGTATCTCTTTGGCATACTTGCCTTGAGAAAAAAAAATTTCACCATCCCGCTACCATATTTCCAAACCAAGGAAATAATGAAGGAGCCCCATGTCCTTCCTTTCGAACTCCCTTGTTCATCGCCTGTCAAAATTAGATCATCAACATAACATACGATAATCAAGAGCTTACCATCAAGCACAATTTGGTATGAGTTTGCATCTGCTTCACATTTTTTGAAACCCAACTCGGTGAAATAGCTGTCAATCCAAGTGTACCAAGCATGAGGTGCTTGCTTCAGCCCATACATTGCTCTCTTGAATTGACACACATGCGACTCACTGTCAAAGATCTTGAAACCTTCTGGCTACTCTATGAACACTTTTTCCTCAATAACTCCATTGAGAAACGCGATTTTTCACATCCATCTAATGAATGTGCCACCCATTTGCGTTGAGAGTGCAAGGATATATCTAATGGAAGAGTACCTTGCAACTGGTGCAAAAGTGTCATCATATTCGATCCCCTTAATCTGTGAGAATCCCAAGGCCACAAATTTGGCCTTGTACTTCTCCACACTCCCTTGAGCAGCTTGCTTTACCTTATACATCGATCTAGATCCAACCACTAATTTACCTACCGGTCTTGGGAGATTATCCCATGCACTATTCTTGACAATGGAGTCATACTCCTCCACCATTGCATCAACCCAAATTGGTTGTTGCATTGCGTCCTGAAAGGAAGATGGTTTAGTCACAATACACTTGCTCATAAGATCCATGTATCTAGTAAACCTGTCTGGACACTGTCTCTGTCTCGCAGTGAAGTAGGGGTTCCTACATTCTCTGTTGCATCAAGTCTCAATCTATCAGCTTCCGTGGTGCACCTTCTCGCAATTCTGATGGATGGATCTGCATGAGTGTTTTCTGCTACTCCATGATCCTTCGCATGTGGCTACTCCACATATTGAGGCTCATCCTTTGGAACCAAGAGTTCCTCCTTTGCATGAAAATCCAGCTCCCTCCCAAGGGACAATCACATGCATTTCTCCTCATGAAATTTTATATCTCGTCGCACAATATTCATTCTGTTGTTTGGAAAATACACCTGATAGTCTTGGGGAGTATCGGTGTACCCCACAAAAATCCCAATATGAGCTGTTGGTTCGAGCTTCTCCCTGGCATCTTAGGTGTTGTTGAGACCTCCTGGTCCCACACTAGTGTAGGTGTTGCAATTTCTTGTTGGACTTCAACATGTTTTTCTTGGAAGAGTGCCTCTCTTTCCACTTCAAAAAGAGCATCACTCTACTCTAGTTACACCTCCTCTATTTTCATTCCCATTCCTCTTTCCATGACACTGGACTGTACCGAAGGCATTGACCATGGCGTTCTTTCGAATACCGAAAATTCCTTCCTTAATCTTCATAGCATCCTAATTTTGCTCAAGAATCCTTAAAATCTAATAGGTGGAGTCCTCTTTAGAGATTTGTATTCCCCTTTATAACGTCTCTCCCAAATATTATATTCCTTCGGTGTGATTTTGCACCTTTAGGGGAAATTGTATGATGGGTTTGGTTAGGAATATTTGATCAATAAGATCTGTGTCAATTAGCTGGGAAGTGTAGTGTCCTTTAAATTTTTCTAAATGTCATCCTAAATAAAAAAGAAAGATTCTATAAACTCGAAACGCCGAATTATAAAATGGCTATTGTCGCTTCTCCAAACACTAAACAATTTCAAGATAAGCACCACAGAAATCTTCAAACAATCAAAGATTCTAATCTCTAAATTTTGAGATGTTTTTATTTTTTATTGATTTTTAGTTAATTTATCATAAAATTAAGTTTTATTAAGATAAAATAAAAACTATCCCAAACAAAATTGTGTTTTTTTCTTTTAGTAAAAACCTGAAAAGTAATGGGTGCCATTATTAAATTATTTTTAAATTTTATTATTTTTAAATTAATTTATGACTCTAAAATCACATAAATTTTCTCAACCTCTAATAAAAAAAATATTTGATTTCTAAAAAATGTTAGAAAATAATTTTTAATTTTTAGAAATTGATTTTAATATGAATATTTGAAAGCATTATGAAAACTTTGAAAGATTTTTAAATTTTAAAAAATCAATTTTTTTTACCAAAATTAATAAAACAAATAAATTTAAATTTAAATTTAATTTAATATATTAAATAAAATAATTTGTATATTAATATTAAGTTTAATGTATATAAGAAATTAAGAGAGAAAACAAATAAATTTAATAATTGATATGTCAATCATATTTAAAGGGTATCCAATATTATCTAGAATAATATTTGGTTTATGAGCTGATTCAGTAAAATTAGTGTATTTTATTTTTATTCATTGAATAAAATATAAAATAAACATATTTACATCGATAGATGGTTTATATTGAAATTGGAGTGCATAAATTTTATAAATGAAAATTTGTTTGAATGGATATAATTCCATAAGCTAGGAATACATGTTAGGTGGTTAATCTTTGCTAATGTTTGAATGGACATGATTTGAACACAAGCATCACACCTTTGTGTTATACATTGTTTTTATACATTGTCTTTATAAAGTTATTTTTTTAAGACAATAATTGGAGACACTCGTTTAAAGACAATATTTAAGACAATACAAAGGTTTTTTGTGGTTTCAACTTAAGACAATTCAACCAAAAAATATCTTAAATATTGTGTTAAGCCCTATGTTGTAGTGCATTAACCAATTTTATAGAGATTTTTGTTATAATTTTAAATCATCAATATCCAATAAAATCAAAGTAACATTTCCATTTTCATCTTTTTTTTTTCCATGAAAGGAATTGGATCACTCGTACTTTTAAATGAAGCATTCTTTTTAATCTTGTTATCCTTGTAATGTATAATGAAATTGGCTAATGTGTATTCCTTCACTTGAACTGACCTGCTTTTAAATCATACTTTCAAATCTTTGAAATATTCAAACACACCATTTCTCTTTCTTTTGAAATAAATCCATATAAATCTTGTTTTATCATTTTATCATGATTGAATATAAGAAAATAAAAAGCCTCTAAAATGATTTGATTTGTATTGGTCTAATATTTCCATTTTACATATTCTTATAAAAAACTTATTCTTATGTCGTTTTCTTAGTGTATCAAATTACATTTAGTATGTTATTTCTTAAACGTTAAAAAATCCCAACCAAGTAAATGTTATTTCTTAAGCGTAAAAAAATCCCCACCAAGTAATAAAAATATTTAAAATTTAGATAATCATATCTTAGTTATTCAATACAATATTTAATAATACTTTTTAATAAAAACAATAATGTTCATGTAAAAAAAAACATATTACCTTTTCATTTTATTTATTTACCATTAAAATGCATATGCTCTTTATAACTATTTTTTTTTTATCTGCTTTATAAAATTACCAACTGAAAAAGGAGTGAATAAAGATATTTATAAAGTTGCCAAATGAGAAATGACTAGTGCACTAATTTTCTATCACGTAGATTTTAACAGCTTCGAGGAGGGACAAACGAGCGATTTACTATCTGTCCTTGGATTTAAAGGACACGAAAATAATAATAACAACACGGCGCATTGATTTGAACGCTATAAACCACTTAATTATTGGAATGCTTATCTTTTTATTTATAAATATAAAAACAATTAAGTCAGATGTTAAAATTATTCTATGAAATATTTAAATCTAATCGAATCTTAGTTTAGACAATCAACCTCCATCTGTTCTAACAAGTCCAGCGGACCTGTGCCATACTTTCTTGGCGAATCATTACTTTCTTGGCTATATTGTATTTGAATCATTAAATTCAAGTCCGGAGTCAATCTTGATAGTCAGTCATACAACATTACTTTCTTGGTGAATCATTAAATGAAAATTTAGGGGACTAGTGCTACTTCGTGAATCATACCCTCAAGTCCTACACGGGATAATCTCGAACAAGAGGGCTAGTTTAACACGACCCGAAACATCTACAACATTACAAGGTGAGGGACGTGACCAGTAGCGCGCCTTCTCCTGCATCACACACTCAAATTATTTTTCTTAGTAAAACTTTCAACGCCGTCCGTCAGTCTGGATAAGCATTTTGCTAGTTTAAGACGGCCCGGAACATCTAAACGTGACCCGGATGTCCAGGAGCGATTAGCGCGCCTTCAGACTTCCAAATTTTCCACACCGCCAACCAGCCGGAGGTCAAGCATCCTATGGATTTCATTCGGTATACGCTAACACCAAGTTTGCCCCACCTATATATAGAGTGTCATCCGTTAAATAAGCAATTCCTTCGTTGTATTGCAATTCCTTCGTTGAACTGCAATTCCTTAGTTGTATTGCGCTGTTTTGTAGTTGTGTTTAATTACTTGCTGGTGGCCGTTGCAATGGGGCCAACAAGGATTTATGTTACAGCAATAGTAGCGTTAATATTTAACGTACTTTATCTTCAAGGTAAGGTTACCGTTACAGTAATCTTCATTGTATTTTATCATCATGTACGTAAATGAGTGAGTTAACATATCATAAAAATATATTTGTTTGTTTTCTTTGGTAAGTGCAGGGGTTATGGGTGCGACGTTTGCGATCCAGAACCAGTGTTCATACACGGTATGGGCCGCAGGAATTCCCGTAGGTGGCGGTCAAGCGCTTGGGCAGGGTCAATCATGGAGCGTTGACGTGCCCGCAGGAACAAGCTCAGGCAGATTTTGGGGACGTACTGGATGCTCCTTCGATGCCTCTGGTAAAGGAAGCTGCAGCACTGGTGACTTCGGCGGCGTGCTCAGCTGTACACTCTCGGGACAGCCTCCTACAACGCTGGTTGAATATACTCTGAATGGGGGCAACAATCAAGATTTCTATGACATCTCTGTAATTGATGGTTACAATGTGCCTCTCTCCCTAACTCCATCGGACGCTAGCTGCCAAGCACTGACTTGCAAAATGGACCAGTGCCCAGATGCCTACCTATATCCCACTGATGACACTAAAACCCACGCTTGCCCTTCTGGTGCTAATTACAACATTGTGTTCTGCCCTTGATGAGAACATAAAAAAAAAAAATCCATCGCTGCTTATCATATTGAATTCTCCAGTGTTCCTTATATAAATTCCATGGCTAATAAACCGACTTCCATGTAGAATCATATTTATAATAAGAATATTACAATGATCATTGTAGTATCATATTTATAATCAGAATATGATTGCGTGCCTGGTTGCAAGAAGTTATATGCTATAAAGAGGAAGGAAGTTCTATGCTGTAAAAGCCAGTGGCCGTTAAAGTGATAATTATTTTCATAATAATTTTGCTATTTGGGATATCTCGAGAGTTATATGGATCAATTTGGATATTTTTAGCTGATCTTAAATGATTTCATAAATAATTATGATTGATCTTATAAATATTGAAGTAGCAGATTTTAAATGATTTAATAAATAATTATAGATGATTTCAAAAATGTTAAAGTAAGAGATGATTATATAGTTTTTAAATTGTTTATTTCTAATTAATTTATTATTATTTTTTAAATGGTCATGTGATGCATTTTAAATAATAGTAACAATAATGGAATGGATTTTCAATTGATATAATTATATTTTTTATTAATATCATGTTATGTTGGATTTAAGATTTTTGTGATCCATAATTTAAATAAATTCCTTTTGGGTTAATCACATCATTAGGGCTAAGTTTATTAGATGGTTCAAAAAGTGTACCTAACCCTAATGATGTGATTAATTCGAAAGACATTTATCTAAAATATCGTTATTGAGAATCTTATTTTCTAATTAGTAAAATTTCTTTTTTTATTAAAATGTTTTTTTAATTTTATTACTTAACAAAATTTATTTTTCATTTATATAATAAGTTATTATATTTATAATGATATTTATATTACATTCACACATAAATTTGACAAAGTAAAAAACAAATAACACAACTTAATACAATAGATTATATTTATAAATTTGAGAAAGTAAGAAAAAAATAACACAATTTAATACAATATATTATATGTATACTCCAAGTTCTTTGCATTCAAAAAAGAATGGGTTCCAAACCTTTTTCTCCCTACAAATAATTTCAAATCAAAATAATACATAACCATATTCATAATGATACCAATATTATTACATTCAACATGGTAAACAAATATCAATTTCTAAATAGCATACCTTTTCATGGTAAATGAAGATATATTTAGATGGTATCTTTGCAACATTGTTGTGGTTGGAAAATACTTAGGAAAATTAGAAGTTTAATTAGAAGTTTTTCATGGTAATGGAAGAGTGAAGGGTATTTATCCATATTTACTCATTTGGATAGTAACTTGAACTATTGTGTATGTAGGTTGATGAGATCACATGTATTTATGGAAATAACAAGGATGTAACATTTTAAACTTATCTTATTTTTAGAAATGGTGATGCTACAATTGTGGAAGAATATAAAAAATGCGACAATGTTTGAATCTTGCTTGTTATTATTTTAATATTTTCTCCTTGGCATTTATGGATTTCTTTCAGTTTCTATAGCTAAAATATGTTGGGTATAATGGAATGAGGAATATTCAAATTCAAGCTGGCATATAATTTGTCTTTATTAGTGTAGGTTTCCGATTACCTTCCCTACATGTCTAGATTAGCTATGTGTAGTATCCGTCAACTATCCTACTTGAAGGAAACTCTAGTTCTTTCCAAACATGATTCCATAGATTTATAGCAATTTGGTCCATGATGGTTCGTGGAGTCTAAACATTGCACCAAGAGTGTCGCAAACTCCCAAGGCTACTTCAACTTTACTAATCTACCCCGGGTTCAGCATAGACTTAGAGGTGATAGTGCTATATGCACATCAAATGGTATTTTGATCAGTAGGGCTAGAAAATAATTATGGATGATTCGACATGTGTGGCAATCTGCTAATAAATACATCTCTAGCTACCTTTGTTTTGAATGCAATTCTCGGAAAGATATCATCAATATAGTATGATATCATCAATCCTGTATGTAATCATAAATGATCTGTTTTGAAGTCGATTGATCAAGCCGTAAGTCTATAAACCAATTTTCTTGTTTTATTTCTTTCGAGGATACTAGAAAAATATTTGTGTGGATAGATGTCAATACAAATGATAAACAACATAGAATATCTAGAGTTAATTCGTTAAAATACATTTGATACCAATTTGGCTACGAGAGAGTCCGAGCATCATCGTGTAACCTATATAGTGTGATCTGAGTAGAGCGTGGACTAAGATGGAAGCTTGGAAGAAAATAAGATGATTGTAATAATGGTCTTAGTGTCGTGCCTATGCATTAGAAAAAACACATGTATCTTCTTAACCACGAGAGTAATAGAAATGTGTTTCGCACAAAGGGAGTGTACGGAGTAGCTTGTGTCTACAATGAGTTATATAGGTCGATGATTTGTCTTGTAGCAAACATTGATAGATTGTGTTGCATTACCAAATGTTGTTATAGTCAAATTAAATTCAATTTATCGTGTATGGAATAGAGATGCACGATAAATTCTTTATGGAAGTGATAAGCTTCCGCGATAAGAACTCACAAGTGATGAAGAAATTCAACACTTTTTTAGGATAGTGACCTTCATAAATAGAATTGATATTATAGTAACCCTTGAATTTACATAACACATTACATGGGTGTATGAGTGAGACTTTCCTTATTAGTAATTTTTGACATAACCTTATGGTGATGACCCCATAAAAATATATTTCAGACAAAGTGATGGCAAGGTTTCTACATGGAAACAAACCATGATATCTTAAATGCACGTGTAAGTAAAAGTGACTAATTTTTTACTTAAAATACAAAGGCATTATCACAATGACAATAACAAACTTTGATTAACAATAAATATTGGACAAAACACATATCTTCTTAACCATGAGAGTAATAGAAATGTGTTTTTCACAAAGGGAGTGTACGGAGTAGCTTGTGTGTACAATAAGTTATATAGGTCAAGGATTTGTTTTGTTGCAAACATCGACAGATTGTGTCAGACACGATGTCATGCGATATAATCAATTATAATGAATTTATAGAAGTTTGCGAGAGATGTATGATAAATTCTTTATGGAAGTGATAAATACAACCTTACAATGAACTTGTTGATGATGAACTTCTACATGATTTTAGATAGACTTTGTAAAGAAAATTGATATTATAGTAACCCTTGAATTTACATAATGCACTACATGGATGTATTAGTGAGACTTTCATATATGTAATTTTGACATAATCTTATGGTGATGACCTCATAACAATATATTCTTTGTGGCAGTGATGGCAAGGCTCTTATGGAAACAAACCATGATACATCAATGAATGGGTGTAAGTAAAAGTGACTCATTTTTTATGAAAATACAAAAGTATTATGAAAATGACAGTAATAAACTTTGATTAACAATAAATATTGATATTGTAGTGTTTCATGTAACCCAATTCATAGTAAACTTCAGAAAATGTCAATAATTTTGTTATATAATAGTTGAGAAACCCATATGCCATGAGAATGGCATCTCAGACATTGCTGTTGGTGTATAAATGCACTTTGGATATAAATATTTACCTATTGATATGGAATGATGGTACAATTTTTTGTGTGAGAGCTTTCAGAGAAGACGAGACTCAAGATTGTGTTGGGTGACTTATTGATTTGTTGTAGATAACGCTATGTTGTCATGGAATTAATCCATTGTAGACAAATTTTATGTTCATCTACCAATGGAGGGTATCGTGGAATTGAGATATTCACTCTCGTCATCCATTGGTGTTACCAGGGTTGAGAGCCGAGTTCGCTACATTCTCTTGGATTTTGGAATGAGAGTAGGCTTGGAGTTATTTTGTATTCAAGGTTGCTAACTAAAAATTTCCCTCCTAGCTTTTAGGATGGGTGGACGAATGGAATATGATCGCAATGTTCTAAGCTGACGATTGATCCTGAGGTTGACCCTAAGGGCGTAGGACTCTAGACCTTGGCTAAGATCATATTTTCTATTGGAGCATGGTACTCAGGTATAATAAATTACCAGTTAAGGACATACCCTAGTATAAGGGAGAGCTAGTGAAAAAAATTGAAAGAGTATAGGAGAATACTAGAAAATATGTAGCACTCAACAACTAGAAAGTTCCAATAGAGGAGTCGCAAGGTGAACATGTTCAACAAATGAATCCACCACATTCATGGTGGCCTGCTTTGTTGAGCTGGGTTTTTTAGAGGTAGTAGCATCTTATAGCCACAATTGTAAATCATACATTGCAAGTAAATGTAAACTTGATGGTATGTTTCCCATCACTTCGAAAAGCAATGATGATGTTTTAGCTTTTTCTTATGAGTAGTTGAGGTATTGGCTGCTTTTATGTAGTGCTTGGCCAATGAGTGTGTGCTATAAACTCTTGGCAAGTGAGGGGTTGTTGAGTCATGTGTGGTGTGTTCAGGGTTGCAAATGATGTACCAGATTTGCGTGTAGGATATTGAAAGTGTGGTTTTGAACAGATAAGCAATGTGTTGAATGTGTTAATGCTTTTGGTGATCCAAAATCTCCTCAGTGGGTAGGAATGATCGAGGAGGATCATACAGGTCCATGTATAAGTGGCTTAAGCACAAAGGCTCAAAAATCAAAGTGTCGAAAATGTGGCAAACTGAGTGTCAAGTTGAAGATCTCGTCTTTCTAATTCCAACGGCACAGACGACACTTAATTCTAAGTTCGTATGGAGGAATTAGAAGCATTCAAAGTTTATGGGTTGACTTGGTGATGTGGCAGCTTAAGGAGGCAAAAAATTTGCAGAAATTCGGCCACCAGATTCCGGCCAACTCCAACCGAATTCCGGGCCAATTTGTGGGACAGTTAGTTTGATTTGTTTGGTCAAATTCCAGAAATTTAAAAAAATATGGGTTTTTTTAATAATATATATATATATATCAACATGGTATGGCAGGCCATGACCCCCGGCCCACCCTAACAGATCCAGATAACAAACATATTAAAATGGGGGTGGGCAACAGTCATGACCTCGCCACCCAACCACTTGTTACCATAAACGGGTGGGGCCAATGGTTGTGACCCCGCGACCCCAACCCACTCTCCACGTTTAAGTGCAACTACCAACAGTATTCGAGGGCGGCCCGCCCGATGGGCGTCCACTCACTGTCGCCCCTCCCCCCCATACCTCATTAAAACAATATGGAGACTATTTAAAAAATTGTTCTTTGGGTTTTTTAAACAATACTCTTTTTTATGGAGGAGGCAGATTTGTCCTCTTGACCCCCTCCCTCATCCTTAGGATCTCAACCAACTCGGACAACGACGAACTTGGTGAAGTCCGCCTGCCTTTTGGTATATAACCTTACTTTTCAGAAGTGCACCCAGGCAGACCTAGAGCGGCATGCATATCAAGATAGAGTGGAACCATGAGTGCTTTCAGAGGGAGGTGAACCATGAACTCAATCATTTAAGACCCGTATTTGTCCTGCCACGTAATCAGAAAAATTTATATGATTTCCATAGAATTCTCTCACGAAATGAATCCAATGGTGCTAACCATTTCTTCATCAAATGTCTCCAATTTTCGAGCAATTTCAGCTATGGAGGTATAAGGGTGTAATTTTGCATTGATGCTTGTATTTTTTATTTTTTCTACTTAATGAAAGAGGGCCTCCCCGGTGATTGAGCAGGGCTCGAAGACGTAGTCCCTCGCGGACAAACTTTGATATCAATATCTTGTATTATTTCCATGATTTTATGTGCTTCTCTCTTGTTATGTTCATTCCTCTTAAGTTTCATGGTTAAGATGCAATTTTACATGTAATTCTTTAATCCATTTCAAATCAAAATATTTTGGATCGGCGCCTTCATCTGAATATCTTCATCCTGATATTCTATGGGAATGTACTGAAGGAACATTATTCGCCTTTGCACACAATCTCTAAGATGGTGGTACCATATATCTATGTGGTTGGACCTATCACGAAACACAGGATTAACCGAGAGTTTAATGCAACTTTGGTTATCACAATGTATCACTGTCAGATCCATATGAGAACCAAACAAACCAATCAGGATCTTTATCATCCACATGGCCTCACATGTAGACTGACTTGCTGCCATCTACTCTACCTCCATTGAATTGAGTGCCATAGATCATTACTTCATGCTATACCAAGAAACGATTGTTGATCTTATGTTGAATTTCGCTCCTGATGTGCTCTTTCTGTCTGATGGATTGCCTACCCAATCTGCATCTATGAAGCCTTGAATCTTCACTCCGTCTATCTGTTTGTACCATAATCCATAATTTGTAGTTCCCCAAAGATATCTCAATACATGCTTCCCCGCCTTCCAAAAGATCTTGGTAGTCTTAGCCATAGCTTGACTCAGCTGCTTAACTGCGTAGAAAATGTCTAGTTTGGTGTTCACTAAGTACATTAGTGAACCAACTAACTACCTGTAGACAAAAGCATCCACTAATTCTCTAGAAGTACCATCCTCTTTCCTCCAATTTCTTGGAAGAGGAGTGTCCATGGGTTTACAGCTCTCCATGTGAAACTTACAAAGTATCTCTTTGGCATACTTTCCTTGAGAAACAAAAATTTCACCATCCCGCTGCCATATTTCCAAACCAAGGAAATAATGAAGGAGTCCCATGTCCTTCATTTCGAACTCCCTTGCTTATCGCTTGTCAAAATTAGATCATCAACATAACATACTATAATCAAGAGCTTACCATCAACCACGATCTGGTACGAGTTTGCATCCGCTTCACTTTTTGTGAAGCCCAACCCGGTGAAATAGCTGGCAATCCAAGTGTACCAAGCATGAGGTGCTTGCTTTAGCCCATACACTTCTCTCTTGAGTTGACACACATGCAACTCACTGTCAAAGATCTTGAAACCTTCTAGCTACTCTATGAACACTTTTTCCTCAATAAATCCATTGAGAAACGCAATTTTTCACATCCATCTAATGAATGTGCCACCCATTTGCGTTGAGAGTGCAAGGATATATCTAATGGAAGAGTACATTACAACTGGTGCAAAATTATCATCATATTCGATCCCCTTAATCTGTGAGAATCCCAAGGCCACAAATTTGGCCTTGTACTTCTCCACACTCCCATGAGCAGCTTGCTTTACCTTGTACATCGATCTAGATCCAACCAATAATTTACCAACCAGTCTTGGGAGAATATCGCATGCACTATTCTTGATGATGGAGTCATACTCCTCCACCATTGCATCAACCCAAATTGGTTGTTGCACTGCGTCCTGAAAGGAAGATGGGTTAGTCACAATAAATTTGCTCATAATATCCATGTATCAAGTAAACCTGTGTGGACATTGTCTCTATCTCGCAGTGAAGTAGGGGCTCCTACATTCTCTGTTGCATCAAGTCTCAATCTATCAGCTTCCGTCGTGCGCCTTCTCGCATTTCTGATGGATGGATATGCATGAGTGTTTTCTGCCACTCCATGATCCTCCACATGTGGCTACTCCACATATTGAGGCTCATCCTTTGGAACCAATAGTTCCTCCTTTGCGTGAAAATCCAGCTCCCTCCCAAGGGACAATCACATGGATTTATCCTCATCAAATTTTATATCTTGTCACACAACAGTCATTATGTTGTTTGGAAAATACACCCGATAGTTTTGGGGAGTATTGGTGTACCCCACAAAAATCTCGATCTGAGCTGTTGGTTCGAGCTTCTCCCTGGCGTCTTAGGTGTTGTTGAGACCTGCTGGTCCCACACTAGTGTAGGTGCTGCAATTTAATGGTGGACTTCAACATGTTTTTCCTGGAAGAGTGCCTCTCTTTCCACTTCAAAAAGAGCATCACTCTACTCTAGTTACACCTCCTCTATTTTCATTCCCATTCCTCTTTCCATGACACTGGACTGTACCAAAGGAATTGAAAATGGCGTTCTTTCAAATACCGAAAATTCCTTCCTTAATCTTCATAGCATCCTAATTTTGCTCAGGAATCCTTAAAATCTCATAGGTGGAGTCCTCTTTAGAGATTTGTATTCCCCTTTATAACGTCTCTCCCAAATATTATATTCCTTCGGTGTAATTTTGCACCTTTAGGGGAAATTGTACGATGGGTTTGGTTAGGAATATTTGATCAATAAGTTCTGTATCAATTAGCTGGGAAGTGTAGTGTCCTTAAAATTTTTCTAAATGTCATCCTAAATAAAAAAGAAAGATTCTATAAACTCAGAACGTCGAATTATAAAATGGCTATTGTCGCTTCTCCAAACACTAAACAATTTCAAGATAACCACCACAGAAATCTTCAAACAATCAAAGATTCTAATCTTTAAATTTTGAGATGTTTTTATTTTTTATTGACTTTTTATTTAATTTATCATAAAATTAAGTTTTATTAAGATAAAATAAAAACTATCCCCAGAAAAATTGTGTTTTTTTCTTTTACTAAAAACCTCAAAGGTAATGGGTGCCATTATTAAATTATTTTTAAATTAATTTATGACTCTAAAATCACATAAATTTTCTCAACTTCTAATAAAAAAAATATTTGATTTCTAAAAAATGTTAGAAAATAATTTTTTATTTTTAGAAAAGTCAATTTTTTTTACCAAAATTAATAAAACAAATAAATTTAAATTTAAATTTAATTTAACATATTAGATAAAATAATTTGTATATTAATATTAAGTTTAATGTATATAAGAAATTAAGAGAAAACAAATAAATTTAATAATTGATATGTCAATCATATTTAAAGGGTATCCAGTATTATCTAGAATAATATTTGGTTTCTCAGTTGATTCAGTAAAATTAGTGTATTTTATTTTTATTCATTGAATAAAATATAAAATAAACATATTTACATCGATAGATGGTTTATATTGAAATTGGAGTGCATAAATTTTATAAATGAAAAATTGTTTGAATGGATATAATTCCATAAGCTAGGAATACATGTTAGGTGGTTAATCTTTGCTAATGTTTGAATGGACATGATTTGAACACAAGCATCACACCTTTGTGTTATACATTGTTTTTATACATTGTCTTTATAAAGTTATTTTTTTAAGACAATAATTGGAGACACTCGTTTAAAGACAATATTTAAGACAATACAAAGGTTTTTTGTGGTTTCAACTTAAGACAATTCAACCAAAAAATATCTTAAATATTGTGTTAAGCCCTATGTTGTAGTGCATTAACCAATTTTATAGAGATTTTTGTTATAATTTTAAATCATCAATATCCAATAAAATCAAAGTAACATTTCCATTTTCATCTTTTTTTTTTCCATGAAAAGAATTGGATCACTCGTACTTTTAAATGAAGCATTCTTTTTAATCTTGTTATCCTTGTAATGTATAATGAAATTGGCTAATGTGTATTCCTTCACTTGAACTGACCTGCTTTTAAATCATACTTTCAAATCTTTGAAATATTCAAACACACCATTTCTCTTTCTTTTGAAATAAATCCATATAAATCTTGTTTTATCATTTTATCATGATTGAATATAAGAAAATAAAAAGCCTCTAAAATGATTTGATTTGTATTGGTCTAATATTTCCATTTTATATATTCTTATAAAAAACTTATTTTTATGTAGTTTTCTTAGTGTATCAAATTACATTTAGTATGTTATTTCTTAAACGTAAAAAAATCCCAACCAAGTAAATGTTATTTCTTAAGCGTAAAAAGATCCCCACCAAGTAATAAAAATATTTAAAATTTAGATAATCATATCTTAGTTATTCAATACAATATTTAATAATACTTTTTAATAAAAACAATAATGTTCATGTAAAAAAAAAACATATTACCTTTTCATTTTATTTATTTACCATTAAAATGCATATGCTCTTTATAACTTTTTTTTTTATCTGCTTTATAAAATTACCAACTGAAAAAGGAGTGAATAAAGATATTTATAAAGTTGCCAAATGAGAAATGACTAGTGAACTAATTTTCTATCACGTAGATTTTAACAGCTTCGAGGAGGGACAAACGAGCGATTTACTATCTGTCCTTGGATTTAAAGGACACGAAAATAATAATAACAACACGGCGCATTGATTTGAACGCTATAAACCACTTAATTATTGGAATGCTTATCTTTTTATTTATAAATATAAAAACAATTAAGTCAGATGTCAAAATTATTCTATGAAATATTTAAATCTAATCGAATCTTAGTTTAGACAATCAACCTCCATCTGTTCTAACAAGTCCAACGGACCTGTGCCATACTTTCTTGTATTTGAATCATTAAATTCAAGTCCTGAGTCAATCTTGATAGTCAGTCATACAACATTACTTTCTTGGTGAATCATTAAATGAAAATTTAGGGGACTAAAGCTACTTCGTGAATCATACCCTCAAGTCCTCAGTCAATTTTCATAGTCAGTCATCCACGGGATAATCTCGAACAAGAGGGCTAGTTTAACACGACCCGAAACATCTACAACATTACAAGGTGAGGGACGTGACCAGTAGCGCGCCTTCTCCTGCATCACACACTCAAATTATTTTTCTTAGTAAAATTTTCAACGCCGTCCGTCAGTCTGGATAAGCATTTTGCTAGTTTAAGACGGCCCGGAACATCTAAACGTGACCCGGATGTCCACACCGCCAACCAGCCGGAGGTCAAGCATCCCAAATTTTCCACACCGGATGTCAAGCATCCTATGAATTTCATTACGCTAACACCAAGTTTGCCACGCCTAACCTATATATAGAGTGTCATCCTTCGTTGTATTGCAATTCCTTCGTTGAACTGCAATTCATTCGTTGTATTGCGCTGTTAATTTGTACTTGTGTTTAATTACTTGCTCGTGGCCGTTGCAATGGCGGCAACAACGATTTATGTTACAGCAATAGTAGCGTTAATAGTTAACGTACTTTATCTTCAAGGTAAGGTTACCGTTACAGTAATCCCTTGACTGCTTTCTTTGTATTTTATCATCATGTACGTAAATGAATGAGTGATGAGTTCACATATGATAAAGAAATATTTGTTTGTTTGGTTTGCTAAGTGCAGGGGCTATGGGTGCGACGTTTGCGATCCGGAACCAGTGTTCATACACGGTATGGGCCGCAGGAATTCCAGTAGGTGGCGGTCAAGCGCTGGGGCAGGGCCAATCATGGAGCGTTGACGTGCCCGCAGGAACAAGCGCAGGCAGATTTTGGGGACGTACGGGATGCTCCTTCGATGCCTCAGGTAAAGGAAGCTGCAGCACTGGTGACTGCGGCGGCGTGCTCAACTGTACACTCTCTGGACAGTCTCCTACAACGCTGGTTGAATATACTCTGAATGGGAGCAACAATCGAGATTTCTATGACATCTCTGTAATTGATGGTTTCAATGTGCCTCTCTCCCTAACTCCATCGGACGGTAGCTGCAAAACACTGACTTGCAAAATGGACCAGTGCCCAGATGCCTACCTATATCCCAGTGATGGCGCTAAAACCCCCTCTTGCCCTTCTGGTGCTAATTACAACATTGTGTTCTGCCCTTGATGGGAACATAAAAAAAAATCCATCCCTGCTTATCATACTGAATTCTCTAGTTTTCCTTACATAAATTCCATGGCTAGTAAACCGAAGAATTCTATGTAGTATCATATTTATAATAAGAATATTACAATGATCATTGTAGTAGCATATTTATAATCAGAATATGATTGCGTGCCTGGTTGCAAGAAGTTATATGCTATAAAGAGGAAGGAAGTTCTATGCTGTAAAAGCCAGTGGCCGTTAAAGTGATAATTATTTTCATAATAATTTTGCTATTTGGGATATCTCGAGAGTTATATGGATCAATTTGGATATTTTTAGCTGATCTAGATCTTAAATGATACTATAAATAATTATGATTGATTTTATAAATCTTGAGTAGCAGATTTTAAATCATTTAATAAATAATTAGGGATGATTTTAAAAATGTTAAAGTAAGAGATGATTATATAGTTTTTAAATTGTTTATTTCTAATTAATTTATTATTATTTTTTAAACGGTCATGTGATGCATTTTAAATAATAGTAACAATAATGGAATGGATTTTCAATTGATATAATTATATTTTTTATTAATATCATGTTATGTTGGATTTAAGATTTTTGTGATCCATAATTTAAATAAATTCTTTTTGGGTTAATCACATCATTAGGGCTAAGTTTATTAGATGGTTCAAAAAGTGTACCTAACCCTAATGATGTGATTAATTCGAAAGACATTTATCTAAAATATCATGTTATTGAGAATCTTATTTTCAATTAGTAAAATTTATTTTTTATAAATTTATTTTTTATAATTTTCTTAGTTAACAAAATTTATTTTTCATTTATATAATAAGTTATTATATTTATAATGATATTTATATTACATTCACACATAAATTTGACAAAGTAAAAAACAAATAACACAACTTAATACAATAGATTATATTTATAAATTTGACAAAGTAAGGAAAAAATAACACAATTTAATACAATATATTATATTTATACTCCAAGTTCCTTGCATTGAAAAAGGAATGGGTTCCAAACCTTTTGCTCCATACATTTAATTTCAAATCAAAATAATACATAATCATATTCATAATGATACCCATATTATTACATTCAATATGGTAGACAGATGTCAATTTCTAAATAGCATACCTTTTCATGGTAAATGGAGATATATTTAGATGGCATCTTTGCAAGATTGTTGTGGTTGGAAAATACTTAGGAAAATTAGAAGTTTAATTAGAAGTTTCTCATGGTAATGGAAGAGTGAAGGGTATTTATCCATATTTACTCATTTGGATAGTAACTTGAACTATTATGTATGTAGGTTGATGAGATCACATGTATTCATGGAAACAACAAGGATGTAACATTTTAAACTTATCTTATTTTTAGAAATGGCGATGCTACAATTGTGGAAGGATATAAAAAATGCGACAATGTTTGAATATTGCTTGTTATTATTTTAATATTTTCTCCTTCGTATTTATGGATTTCTTTTAGTTTCTGTAGCTAAAATATGTTCGGTATAATGGAATGAGGAATATTCAAATTTAATATGGCATATAATTTGTCTTTATTAGTGTAGGTTTCCGATTACCTTCCCTACATGTCTAGACTAGCTATGTGTAGTATCCGCCAGCTATCCTACTTGAAGGAAACTCTAGTTCTTTCAAAACATGATTCCATAGATTTATAGCAATTTTGGTCCATGATGGTTCGTGAGCCCTAGTATTGCACCAAGAGTGTTGCAAATCCCAAGGGCTACTCAACTTTACTTATCAACCCTGGGTTCGTACAAACTTAGAGGTGATAGTGCTATATGCATATCAAATGGTATTTTGATCAGTAATGCTAGAAAATAATTATGGATGATTGGACATGTGTGGCAATCTGCTAGAAAATACATCTCTAGCTACCTTTGTTTTGAATGCAATTTAGGGAAAGATATCATCAATATAGTATGATATCATCAATCCTGTATGTAATCATAAATGATCTGTTTTGAAGTCGATTGATCAAGTCGTAAGTCTATAAACCAATTTCCTTGTTTGATTGCTTTTGATGGTACTAGAAAAAATATTTGTGTGGATAGATGTCAATACAAACGATAAATGACATAGAATATCTAGAGTGAATTCGTTAAATACATTTGATACCAATTTCGCTACAAGAGAGTCTGAGCATCATCGTGTAACCTATATAGTGCGATCTGAGCAGAGCGTGGACTAAGATGGAAGCTTGGAAGAAAATGAGATGATTGTAATAATGGTCTTAGTGTCGTGCCTGTGCATTGGAAAGAACCCATATCTTCTTAACCATGAGAGTAATAGAAATGTGTTTCACACAAAGGGAGTGTATAGAGTAGCTTGTGCGTACAATGAGTTATATAGGTCGATGATTTATCTTGTAGCAAACATTGATAGATTGTGCTGCATTCCCAAATGTTGTGTTATAGTCAAATTAAATTCAATTTATTGTGTATGGAATAGAGATGTATGATAAATTCTTTATGGAAGTGATAACGTAACCTTACAGTGAACTCGTTGATGAAGAAATTCTACATAATTCTTTAGGATAATGACCTTTGAAAATATAATTTATATTATAGTAACCCTTGAATTTACATAATGCATTACATGGGTGTATGAGTGAGACTTTCCTATATGTAATTTTTGACATAACCTTATGGTGATGACATCATAAAAATATATTCTTTGTGACAGAAGAAGGAGCCACAAAAGTCTAGTTAAGAGCTCACAAATGGAATGGGAGATGCCATATTAATTTGAAGGATGTATGATGGATAAAATGTGTGGTTATATGGGGAAGGATAACCACCCCATGTCCCCCTCTTAAATGTGATGGGAGGCCATGGGGTGGCGGGCTCCCCCCTCCTCGTCCAATGACACAGATTCTGACACCTCGATAGGGGATAATTTGTTCCCATGCTTAAAAATAATGTGTATATTATATTTTTTTCATAAGATAAAAAAAGTATGCCCCTTTGGGATTCAATGTCCCCCCAACAATGTATAAAAAATAAGTAGTATTCAAAAATTGCTATGTGTAATTTGTTTCTTTATCTTTTATAAAAATCAATTTTCATCCTATACCGTTCCGGATTGGATTTGAACCTATGACCTTTTACAAAAAATTAAGCACAAAGTCTTAATGGTTAAAAATGATAAAAAAATAGATTATTTATTATATAACTTTTGTATATAATTAATTATATTAAAATATACTTTTAAATAATAAATTAATATAATTAATAATTATTGTCCATTTATAATTTAGTAATTAACACATAATTATCTACTCATTATATTTTCATTTATATACAATTTTATAAAGTATATATTAATATGGTTTATGATATGGATGCTATGTAATATATTCAACATGAAATGTTACATTAAAAATATTGCATGAGGTATGTATAGTCACTACATTAGTTAGATTTTATAATTTTTCTTCATCTAAGTGTATATTTAAAAATTTTAAGTTCATTCTATTCATCTAAAGTTGTAATAATTTAGGAAAATGTTCTTATCCTCATAATGAATTTCAAAAATGCTATTAATAAAATTTATATTATGCTTTAAATCATCAATATCATAATTAAATTTTCATGTTTATCATTGTTTTATTAACTGTATCTTCTAGTAACTCGATATCTCTTTTCTTTACCCTGTATATTTTTTGAACCATTAAATTGTTAAAATCACTCCTCGTAGTAGCTTAAGTTATTTCAAAATATAGTATACCTTGGAGATTGGATACTAGGACATTATCATTTTTTTTTTTCATCATAATTTATCCACATGTATATAGGAATGGTTCTTACTTGGTGATTTACTCCTTGCAACCATTATTGTTTCACCATTAGAATTCCTAATGTTTTCCCATCATATAGAATTTGACTTTAATATCATGGGTAACAAGTAGCTATACCAAGATGGATCTAATTCATAAATGAAATGCTCATCACTTGACATGGTCATTCTACTTCCCACTTATTGCACAATAAGAAACATAGTCACTTACTTAAAGCCATAATGACTCTACACATACATATTGGATTTTGAGAAGGATAAAGAATTATTATTCATGCACATTCAACTTCCTATGATCATACACATAGAATTATATGATAATGACTACGAATATTTTGATTATTCTATTGCAACTATTTGAGACCATTCCATATTTTGAGTCACTTTTGTCTTCCATAAAGTTAATATATTTCTAGAAAGATCTTGTGATTTTAGTTAGAAGAAAATGATTTCATTGAAATGTCATTTTTGGTTGTTTAAGATATCATTCTTAGTTTGAGAAGCCTATAAGCTTCTTTTAAGGAAAAATTCTTTGGTTTATTCCCCAACCGTATCCACCCCTGAGAGACCTCTAAATAAGATTTAAAAACTCATAAAATTGGTTATCTCATTACGAGGGATACAATGAAAGGATCATTTGTAATGACTATAACGTTATTAAGGTATTTAGGTGTATATAGATTAATTTAAATAGATTTACGTGCATATGGATCAATTGATCTTATAGTTATGGATTATTTTTTAAATACTTTATCTAAAAGTAAGGGAAATGATTATATAGATTATATGTCGTTTATTCATAAATAATTTATTGATTTTTTAATTTCTTTAATTACCATGTCATGAATTTTAAATAATAATAATGATAGTTTAATTATTTTAAAGTGGTATAATTATATTTTTAGTTAATATTATGTTATATTTTTTAAATTGTTATTATTACTATGTTTTCTATTAAATTTCAAATAGTAATAATTCATTGTGAATCTTATTTTCAATTAATTATTATTAACTTAAAAATGTCTTTATAGATTTATTAGTTAAAAAATTTTATTTCCCATTTATATAATACACTTTTATATTTATAAGAATAATTATATTACATTCACACATAAATTTGACAATGTACCAAAAAAATTAACAAATTTAATATCACATATTTTATTTATACTCAAAGATTTTAGCTCTGAAAAAAGAAAGGGTTCCAATCCTTTTGCTCGATGCATGTAATTTAAAATCAAAATAATATATAATCATATTCATAATTTTAAAATATAATTACCTGGATTAATGAGAAAACTTTCGGTAATAATCACATAAGAAATGTTTTGTGGACGTCTTTTGAACCATATAATGTGGTTCATCATTAAGATAAGATAGAGAATGAAGTCTTGGCATAGGATTAAATTGAGAGAGTATCCTAGAGACAATAAATTTATGTGGTTAGAATATAACAACTAGCTCTAAATAAAGAAATATTATTTATTAATAAAAGTATTTTAGAATATTAAATCTGAATGTTACAATAAAGAAATTTTTTGAATTAAAGAACTAATATTTTAATACAATATTAAGTCAAAAACTAACCATACAATTATTTAAAACAAAATAAAACTAAATTAATTATTAAATTTTGGTCTAACTTAAAAGAAAAGAGTCAAGGTGAAGAACATTATTATTATTAAACCATTGCAATTATAATACATATGTGAAATAAAATAAATAATAATAATAATAATAATAACAATAACAATAACAATAATAATAATAAAAACAACAAAAAAAGAAAAAAAACTAATAAGAATACACAGCAGGGAGCCAACAACTACTAATTTTCCAGCCATCGTCTCTATTCATATTAGTAGACCTCCTTGAGAAAGGTTTAAATTTTTCCATTACTTCTAGAAAAATATCAGTTGATGAGATTATTTGCAACACTAAGGATGAAAATAGAGACTTATCTAACGTCACTAAGGATATCATTAGACAGGAATGTGTTAATTTCCTTATAAAGTCAAATCACCCAAAGAACAACATTAGCAAACTTGAGTTAGATGCTCTCAAAGTCTTTGAACAATAACTAGGATATAGTTGTTCTCAAACATGACAAGGGTGGTGGTGTGTTTATATTATATAAGGAGTATTACGAGAGAAAATTTTTCCATAACCTTTGTAACAATGGAAGCTACATGAAGCTTAATGAGAACCCTCTCAAGAAGATCTCCCAAACTTTTTCTCTATCTATAAAATCTAGTAACATTGTTAGTTCCTTTGTTAAAATTGGAAACCAGGGAAAATTTGTAGTTTGGACATATATTTTGATGGATATAATTATTTCATTGAATTCCTCTTTTCGAGAGGACCAAAATTGACCTAAATATAATCAAATTTGGATAAGAAACAATATTTTTTTAAGGTCAAGCCCACAAATGTGCAAATTGTCAAGGTCGATCACGTCGTCATGCATGTTCATGAAGTGCAATGGGAATGTCTCTTCACCCTCAACGACTTGTATAAATAAGAGGGACCTCTATACTCATTTGGAACTTCATCAATGCAACATATTCTTCTCTCTCCTCATTTAATTGGTACATGCACCTTCTTAGGCATATATTTTCCTCACACATGTGCTAGAAAAGAGGGATGAATTTCACGACAAATTTCAGAGGCTGAATTTCATATTTGTTGCATGATTTTACCATCATTTACCATGGGGTGCCTGACCAATTTTACTGTGTTTTTTGTGGGAATATTTTTATTCAGGGAGACCGCATTGTTTGGCACATAAACAATGGAGTCCTTGACCTAAAAATGTAGAGGAACCCATGTGGGTGAGGAGAAAATGTTCTTATATTCCTCCACGTCTTTGTCCATCTGTTGCTATGGCATAGGGGAGACCTGTTTGGACGTTTTATCCACAATCTTCTTCTCTCCCTATGGGCGACTCGTAATGAAAAAAAAATTCCTATTTAGGGAAATAATCTTATTGCATTGCTTTGTAGTACTCAAAGAGATGGCGGAAGGCAGTACTACCTATGGTATCCTGTATAAATTATTTCCCAGTAGTAATAACATAACGAGGCGTAGACTCATACACAACATGTCACTTCCATAAGTATGGTTGGCCTAATAATAAATGAGACATGTAAGTGGAGGAACATCAGACAATACCTCATCTGTAAAGAGCTTGATGTTGTATGGAAGGTGACACTATTAGCGGATGCAAAGATCTCTTCTTTGGTGAACCCACCCAATGGTATATGTCTGCGAGTGTGTTGTGTTTGATATGATGATCAACTTCATGACCTATATTGAAATGAGATTCTTTTTTCTTTTGCTATCAACAAGGAATTCCAGTGGAGAACCATTCACCCACATTTCAGAATGGAAGAGGCGCTCCCCCTCCTTTGGATTTTCGAGTTCCTCTTTCTGGATCTTAGTGGTGGTAATGATGGAAATGGGTTTTGCATCAACTATTTTCTTCCCTTTTTCATTTCCTTTGTGTGGGTCTGACTCAGAATCAGAGCATGCATCTGATTAACACTAGTCATTGACATTGGGGGCGACTTTGAGGAGTGAAAAGTAATGTTTTCTCGATCAGAGAAATCATGGACCGAGAAATAACCTTCCCTCAATCTATGAGCTCTTTCTCCACAAATCCCTCCTAGTAGAGATCAAAGCTTCCAGCAGTAGACAACCCCTTGTCTACCCAGAATTTGTTTATTTAAGCCTGCTTTCCCATCAACTTATGTCCATAAATGCATTGAGTTAATCAAGATGTTGTTTTCCTTTTTTCCTAGGCTTTCCTTTTGTTTCTTCCACAAAAGTACTTTAAAACTAGCTTTTTCCTTTCTATTTTTATTCCACCTCTTCCCAGTAACTTTCCTCTTTACAGGGATATATTTTTAGATTTTTATCTCCAATATAATTTCAATATTTAATTTATTTTTCTCCAAGGATTTTTGGAGAACTGGGAAATTCTTGGGAACCTTATCCATCCTCATGGATTTCGATTCCTGATCTCTAATTATACTCTAGTATTTGCACAATTAATTCTATTTCCATTTTATTAATTTAAGATAATAAAATATGTCCACAATAATTTTTTTCCTTTGGGTCAAATTTACCCTTTAGGACTATTCAACTGTCTAATAAAAGCAGAGAAACTGGGGAAATTACATAGAATTAGCAGAGGTGGATGGCGTGAAGTATCCTTGATAAAGGTATTAGGGGAAAGCATTATCTAAGCTTATAGGTATCAGAGGTTTCGTTAGGGGCACACTTAGGATGTTAAAATATTTGAGGTTTTGATATGACATTTGGTAGTTGTAGAGCCCACAGTTTATTATAATATTATTTTATAAAGAAAATCCTTTCGTCAAAATAATCATCGGGAATGATTTTATCATAACTTTGTTCAAAGGAAAGTTACGATATATTGTCAGTTCGATATAGGAAATATTCCGATAATATAATAAGATTTATATAATAAAAGGCTTATCGGGGTTTTGGTTTAAGATTTATATAATAAGATTTAACATTTATGTAACATTATGAGGGTTGACCCTTCTAATATTTTAGTTCAATTAGGAAATATTTAAAGACTTGGAGATTTAATAATTTTTTTTAAAGGTATCCCATACAACACTAATGCACCATTACTTCAATATTATAATTAAATTATATTTGGTAATTTATTTATATTTAATTCATAAGAGATATGTGTTTTTAATGGGATGGAGGGAAAAAAGGAAATGATGCCATGAAATTATGTGTAACACCCCCAAATTGTGTGTTGAATTTTTAAAGTTAGACATTTGAACTTAAATCCGAAGGGGGTGGACCCCAAGGGATAAGTGTGGTGTGAATGTATTTGCATATTTTATTTGAGGAAATAAATAAAATGATTGTGCATTTTGACCAAGATGAGAATTAGAGATCACTTGCCAAATCCATGAGGATGGATAAGGCAACAAATCCCCAAAAATCTTTCAAAAATCCTTGGAAGAAATTAATTTAGATTTGAGGAGGAATCTAAATTTCCCCAATGAAGAGGAGTAGTTGGGAAGAGGTGAGAAAAAGCTGGAAAAGCTGAGGAAAAGCATAAAACAACTTTAAAGAGTCCCAAAATGGGAAGCCTAGGCTAAACAGGAAAGAAAGCATCCTGCTATTCTGGACGCAGAATTAGAAACATGCTTTGGGGAGGAAATATGAGCTTAAATAAGCTTCTCCTAGGCAGATCAGAGGTTGATCTGTGCTAGGAGGTTATCTCAGCTCGGGGGTGAGTCCTGGGAGACAAAGAGGACTCTAAGGTTGGGAGGTTTGTCATTTACAGATTGTGGTATGTTCTGAAATTTTTGTTACTCTATTTTTTTATGGTATGAATTAGCTACATATAAAACTTAAGAGAATTTTGCATGCTTGATGGTAGTACTACATTTAACAGAGTCCATCCTAAGGTATTCACCCTCCAGATTCTGTTTAGTTGTAGACCAGAAATCCATAGAGTAGAAACTCCAGAAACTCTAAACCAAGGTCGGTTTAAATCTGAAGTTACATAGCCTCTACAGACGATTAAATATTTTTTTGTTCCATGTGGATATAGAGGTGATAACATATGCTTATATGTATGCTGAAAAAAAATATTGTAGCAGAATTAAGACCTCATGGTAAAAATCCAGAATGAATAAAGTAAAAACATTATAGTAGGAAATTTGAAATTTGTGCTAAGAGAAAGAACATTTCTAGTCTATAGGGTTTTTATAACTTTCATATGTTTATATGGTTAAATTTCTAGATTTACCCTTCATCCTTGAAACAAGTGTCATGGCCAAAGACTTAAATTAAAAATTAGACTTTTATGTAAGTACTACCTAATACACCCCTGCACATATCCAGAGATAAATCGAATAAAAGAGCCATGAACTAAATAATGACAATGCACGTGGGTATATATGCATTAAAAGTAAAGCGTAAGAGCAGTGAGTTAAATTAATGACTCCCTGACAGTCAACAGTTGCATCAGAGTATTTGGTGAGAACATGGATATAGTAATAGGGATCAAGAACTTAAAACAAATAGGTCCTTTAACCCCGAATAAAAATGAGCTATAACTATATACAAACTATATAGTAATAAAACTTAACCCATAAGAAATATATACATGCAAATGCGGCGAGAGCTAGAGCAATCATATATGTTAATAACATAAAACAAATGCGCCGAAATTATTATTGAATATATACATGCAAACGTGCCGAGAGCTAGAGCAATCATATATGTTAATAACATAAAACAAATGAGCCGTGGAGGTACATATTCTAGAGCCGAACTATACAACCATATGAAATAAGTGAGGGGTCAACTATACGAATTCATGATGGTTAATTTAATTTCTTTGAATGGGACTTGCGCTCATAGCGCTTAAGTCCTTTTCAAACTTGAAACGTAAATGACTGCTGTAGAATAAAACGATGATGTGTGTGTACATAAATCTAAAACGATGATGTGTGTGTACATAAACGAAAAACGAAAATTGACGAGGTATTTATATATATTTTAAACCTGCATTATTAGACATACACGGAATGACGAATTATGATCTCTTTTGCTCCTATATTTCTACCATCGTTGTAGCACAAACATGAATTAGCTGGGAGCACCGAGTCAAGGCCTTACACTCCTGTGCGTATAGCTGGGTCGTAACTCCCGAACCCCTGTGGTAAATCGAATTCCTATTTAAAACCACCTCGGATGGTCGAATAAACAAAAACAACAGAGAATACGACTAGGTGAATGTGAATGAAGTACACAGCTATCGGTATGGTTACCATGAAGTTAGTGGATAAATATCCCTACTGATTTAACATGGATATAAATAGAAAATCTACATAAGGCCTTAATCATCGCGCCATAAACCATGCGGATACTATTGTAGTTAGCCGAGAAAAAAAAAATTATACAGAGGGGTGGAATAATTATTCCCTACAGCATCTGAGCGCTGAAGCGGGGCAGAGGATAGGTTAAACCGCGTGGATAAACAAGACGTCGAATTCCTAACAGAGTGGTAGAGCAATCCTTAGAGTTTATATGCATATAAGGGACGAAATAATGTTTCATGATTGAATGGGAATCGACACAACCTAACTAGGGAACGTAGTGAGTTGGTGAGGAAGTGGCCAAGAAATTTGGCGCAAGGTCGTTTCACCTGTACTCGGTAGGAAACCATGCGACCAGCAAAGCAATGAGCTCGGATGATAGAACCTCCTACAGCAGACTCTCAGTAAACATAATCGTGGCTGCTATTCCAATCACTGGTAGACGAATCGGTGCACCAGAACCCTGTACACCAGAAAAATCGAAATAAAAAGTTACAGCTAGCTATTTAAGCCTAGAAAAAAAAGAAGAGAACCATCAGCCGTATCTTATAAGGATCGAGGAAATGGTCGATAAACCTGATTAAAATGAAAAGAATAGGGTAATATAAAATGGCGAGAAAGAGGCCTTTACCACGAAGGAGATCTGCAGATAAGAAACGACCTTCCAATAAACCCTGAGATGGTTCTGAAACGGAAAACACACTGGGTAGCTCAGAAAACCGATACCTGAAACAAACAAACAACTTGAGACCCCGCAAAGCTGGAGGAAAGAACAACCAGACACAAGGGGCGACCCGAAACTTAAGGACTCAGGTGACAAAGAAGGGTTAATAATAAGAATGAAAACCCTAGAAATAAATCGCCAACCGTACTCACTCCGCAGCCCGCATCTTACGAAATCCCAAGAATGATTTTGAGAAGCAACCCGAGCTGTAGCAAGTATACCCGACTGTAAATTTAATAATATTTAAAATGGGGTCGACGTACCTGACTCGCCGAATTTCTGAGAACTCATAAGTGTATCGCCACCGAAATGATATTTTCTATTACAGCTGGCGATGAGCCGGGGTTCTTGCTCCGGAGGGTAGTACAGTTTTGAAAACGAGCCGTCCCGGTCCAGAACCAAAAGCAGGTTAAGGTGGAACCTGGAAAACTGTGGCGAAAGAGGGAGGGACGCGTGCAGACGTCCCAGCTCAAAAGACTGATCTCGGTTGTACCAATTCCTTTCTCTTCCTGCACGCAACACTGTCACAATACGAAAAATGACATTTACAAGTGAACTGGAATAGATCAATATCAGTTTCGGTAAAAACACGAAATCAAGTAGTAAAAGTTCGAGCGGGTTAGGGTTTGTTAAAGGAGTGGTCATAGGATACCCGATGCCGTTAGACGAAAAAAATAAAAACAACAAAAATAATACCTCTCGGAGCCGAACTTCTTTACGGGTTTGTAACCGGTAAATGGCAACAGTCGCGATTGTAGCTATGTGAATGGACTACGTAATACCTATTTCCGTGGTAAGAAAATGTAAATAATCCATTTGATATATATAGATATAACAACATACCTTTGATCGTGGCTTAAGGTTCTCGATTTTGATACCCATATAATTATCGTTATCTAAATGTCCCAAGTGGGTTATTAGGGCGCTATTTATGAGAGTTTATGTAAGATTATATATATATATAAGTTGTTAAAGTTATATATATATAAGTTATTAAAATTATATGTATGTGTATGCAAGTTATCAAAGTTGGTGAAAAGAGCAAAGTGCCAATATTCATATATATATATAAGGGTAAACAAAAAGGGGGGCATGCTTATTATCCCAATTTTGTAAATAGGCCTTGTACATAAGAATGTTGAAATAGAGATTGTATAAGGTTGCATTTACAACTAAATAAGAGAGCCTACTATCTCTTAACCCTAATTCAAGTAAAAGGGTTGGGAAAAAAAAAAAAAAAAAAAAATTGTGGAGGTGTGACATTATGTTCCCATAACTTATTCCTTCCTTGTGTGAATATGTTTTTACAAGAAATGTAACTTTAAACCTTTTTCTCCTACCACCACTTCTGAAGTTAGACTTTGAACAACTATTTTGAGCTTATGGAAATTTATATTTAGGAACTTCTATAAGTTTTGAAGTTTCATATTTTTATATTATATACTAATATTCTTGTTTCAAAACATTCACCCATTTATTATGTAACTTAACTTACTAAAAAATAAAAAGTTCTTCTATATTCATACTTTTGAGTAATAAAAATATAATCTTATGCAAGCTAGGGGGACAAATTTTTCTTGTTGATATTTTTAGTTCCTTACGAGTTTGCAAATTTTTTGGAACTCTTTCTTGGTGTACTTTAACTAACTTGAGCTTCATTGCAACTTTGGTCCTCAAAAACAACTTGTTGATCTTCAATTTCTTGTGATTTTATTAGAATGTTCCCATAAATCTTGATTAGCTTTTTTTAAAACACATATGAATACTCATGAAATATAGCATGTCCTCCATCAAAAACTTTATGCTTATTGAGATTGTCCATTGTGTAAGCTATATGGTCATCACAATAACTAATGAAAACACATGTGATCAACTTTGCATCAAATTTCCTACTATTTTCATTTGGAATGTGAGAAAATGATTTAGTCCAAAAAAATATAAAAAAATTGGCCATTCACTTATAGTAGTTCATAATGAGTTTCTATGCTCTTAGAATTTTTTTCGACATTTATTTTTAAGATACATATTAATACTCAGTGCTTCAGCCCAAAAACCATTAAAGATATTCTTACATATAATGATACTTAAGTACATTCAACTAGGATTTTATTTTTCACCTTAGCCACAATATTATGCTCAGGAGTATGTGAAATTATGCATTGTTTTTAATCCTATTTTATTTGTAGTCTATGATGAAATTAGTTAATGTGTATTCTCTTACTTGAACTCATCTAAGGATATTCTTTTGAACCATGCTTTCAAACTCTTTAAAATATTCAAATAGGTCATTTTTATTTCTTTTGAAATAAATCAATACCTTATCATAATAGAAGATAATAAATGAAAAATACTCCTAAATGATTCAATTTGTATTGGTCTAATATTTTCCTTTTATATTTTCTTATATAAAACTCATCCTTATAACGTTTTCCTAGTGTACCACAATTACATTTAGTATGCTATTTCGTAAAAATAGAAAAATCCCCATCGAGTAATACAAATATTTAAAATTTAAATAATCATATCTTAATGGTTCATCACAATGTTTGATAATACTTTTTAATAAAAACAATAATACTTATATCAAATTAGTCTATTAAAAAAATTACCTTTTCATTTTATATATTTATCATTAGAATGCATATGCGCTTTATAATTTATTTTTATTTTTTATTTTATTATATATCTTTGTGTTATAAAACTACCAACTAAAAAATTGAATAAAAAATTGAATAAAGATATCTATAAGGTTGGCAAATGAGAAATGACTCGTGAACTAATTTTCTAGCACATAGATTTTAAAAGCTTCGACGACGGACAAACGAGCGATTTAATTATTCGACAGCAACACAGTATTGATTCGGACACTATAGTCCATTTAATTATTGGAATGGTTATATTAAAAAATTGTCCATATTAGAAAATGACGTTGGGAGAATGGATGGGTGATTCACTTACTATTGAAATTATAACATATACTAATGCATATCTAAATTATATAATAATTAATTACATGAAAGGTGTTTTTAGGATGGGTTTGGTTTGGAAAATTTGACCAATAAAATTTATGTATTTTGTGTTGTTTTTAAAAATTCTGTAGATCTCAATTTAAATGAAAAAAGAAAATTTCTAATTTCTAAATTTTGAAATATTTTGATTTTTTACTAGTTTTTAAATTAATTTATAGTAAAATTATGTTTTATTAGGGTTTGAAAAATAAATCTATAAAAATATTGGGATAATAATTTATATTTTTATATTTAAATGTTTTAAAATCAATTGAAAATTTAATATATATTATTAAAATATAATTATTTTTGACAAATAACACTGCAACTATCATGGAATTCAAATTCGTTAGGAAGTACTGTGTCTTTTAATGTTTTTCTAAATCTCATCATAAATAGAAATAGAAAGATTCTATTATCTAAATCTTAAGATATTTTTATTTTTCATTGGTTTCTAAGTTTATTTATTATAAAATTATGTTTTATTTGGTTTAAAAAAATAAATCTATAAAAATATTAGAATAATAATTTATTTTTTATATTTAAATGTTAGTCAATTTATAATAAAAAAGTATAGTAGTTACTATACAAAATTTTAATATATATAATTACTAGCAGTTGCCCCAAAAGGTGCAAAGAGAGGCCGATAGGATTTTTAAATATAAAAAAATGAGATAATGTTTTAATTTACAAAAATTGAGTGTGTCAAGGATCCATTTATGCATATTGAGTGGTTCTAATAGTTAAGAATGCATGCCTTTTTGTAAAAGGTTAAAATTTCAAATTCAGGAAGGTAGAAAATAGACATCTAGGAATCAAATCACAAGGCAAAGACATTGAATAAATATTTAAGTATAGCTTCCTTCTAAATCCGGGCAATAAAAAATAAGCTTTATCATAGAAATATAGCAACAAGATGTGGGATTCAACTAATATAATTATCCCAACTTGCAGAAAGAATAACTGAAATTTAATTAGTGTAATGGGAAAAAACCCAACTTGCAGAAAGATTCGTGGAAATTCAATTACAATATAATAGAGAAAAATCCCAAACCCAACTTGCAGAAAGACACTGTAATTGGAATTCCATTTTATTGCTAAGGCCTTAGCTTGGATTTAATTTAGAGTATTTTTTACTAAAGTGTTTACAACAAACCAAGGTAAAAAATCAATGGAAGCTTCAATGCAATGCCAATTTACAAATGAATTAAATTTGTACAGAAAAATGTGGTAAATTTTTCAATAAATTTTAATGCCAATATTCTGCAATAGGAATGGACAAAAATTGAGAGGATTCTTCTTTATAACTATAAAAATTCACAGATAAACACGAACAGAAATAGATGCTAAGTGCTCTCAGCAATGGATCATATATTACAGGCCTTCAAATAACAAATGAGCACCATAATTATGATATAATATATCAGCTGGCTATGATCAACAAATTGTTAGCAATATGACTAATAACAGAGATCCCTAATACCCATCAATATCTCATCAATGACTGCTATCCTAGTGTATCTCAGATTTAAAACCAAAGATCAACACCCTTACACTATATTGCAGTAAAAAATTTAAAGAAAACCCCCCTTGCAAAAAAAACCAAGCAATGGCATTTCACAACAAAGACAAAGACCGACTCAGAGCAAAATCTGAGATTCACAATACTGTAACAGCATGATCCTTTTCTGTTTTAAATTTATGAATGAAATAACAAAAAATTAAGAAGACCAAATTCCTGAAATATTACTGAATCATACTTAATTCACTTCTGAATCAATAATATTTCCTACTTACTATTAGTAAAATTTACTAGTAAAATAACTATTTACTACTAAGCTAAAAAGAAAATTGAACGGAGCAATTATTCAGAGAAGAGGGCTTACATGTTCTTTCTCAAATCAATAGGCATTTGGAGCATCCCTTCGATCCCATAGCTTAGATCTTCGTGACACGTGATGATCACGTTGGATGTTGAACTCCAGCCAGCAAGGGTTTCAGAAGTACCTTTTCTTTTATTAGAAACTATGTATGCAGCACATAGATAACTACTTCTATTACAATTATGTATGCAGCACATAGATAACTGGCATATCCTCACTAATACTTGTTAGTATCTTCAAATGAAAATGCACAACTTGGAGAAAGAAAGAAATTGAACTTTTTTAAGGTGGCTTGAAGACATTGCACACAAATTAGCTGATATCAATAGTTACTTCTTCTGGAGAATATGATATAAAAAGTGAATATCATTGAAATTGCCTTGAAATGTTTACAAAGAATTTCTAAAATTGCGGTAGTTGAAAATCTACGAGAGCAAGTCAAGAATAGGGATCAATGATATTGCTCCGGAATTGTTTTTTATGGTCAGAAGAATTACATCCCTGATAGTTGTCAATGTTATTTCTAGACTATACATTTTTTGGATTTCATGGGGATGGATTCAACTTTTAACATGGATATGGTGCATCTAATTGGAAGCACCTTGGTTTGGCTTTAAATTAGTCCTCATGCAAAACAAATTCAATGGTAAAAAGAAAAGGACGACAGACATAGTATTGTGATATACACGCAGCAAACTAACAGCTCTTCACAAGTACAGTTGTGTAGCAATTGCCTGCTTATCCAGTTGTGTAACAATCCGGTCTCTGCATCAATGGCATGGTGTATTTGTTAGAGCGAAAAAGATAAAGATAGAAGTGGACCAAAATAAAACCCATACATCTTATCAAGATTGTAACAATGCAGAAAATTGAAATTTACCTTCTTCATGCACTTCTTTTCTCTGACTTCGTACCGTTCTTGAGAAATGTCACAAAGCCAACCACCATGGGTAACAGAGTGCAAAAGGGCATGCCAGTTATAATAAATGAGACAGATTCACTTTCTCGCAGCTTATGCATGTATTTTAATAGCATCAATTGCAATATTAGTTATTGGATGCACATATTCTAAACATAGGGTAGTATTAAAGCACAATACTGACAAAAAAAAGTCGGTGATTTTCTGTGTTCTTTGGTATTACAAAAGATATCTAATATTGACTTAAAAGATGCATTGTAGATGAAGGATACATAAACATCAGCGGCTGAAAAGCACAATTCCAGTCATTGTAATATTCATCTCAACAGCAAGATATTCACCCTTACGATGAACTCAAGGATAGACGAAATTGAGGAAAAGATTCAATGAGAGGAACGGAGTTGAAGAGAAAACAACAACTTGAAAAAACATTCTTTGCATGTGCATATTACAACGTGTAAATTTTAAATAGAGTTTCCATTTCGTCATTTGGGATCATTAATGATATTAAACGGAGTAAAAGGTCTGCACCGATCATTAAACTGAGTAAAAATCATATTATCCAAATTAGAAATGGAAACTAAGTATGATTTTATGATTTTTCAAAATGAATTGGTTGATTTTTATGATTTTTTTGCTTTTTCAAAATGAATTGATTGATTTTATGATTTTTTTGCACACATCTTACTAGTGACATGTGTCATTATCAAAATGAATTGGTTGACGAAAAAGCACCTGTATTAATTCAAAACAGAAGGCCTATCGGCCTAAATATATAAGTATTTTTTATTTTTTTATTAGGATTATACTATATTATGATATCTTAAAAGAGTGAACAAAACAATTCAACAATAGTGAAGAACTATGCAAAGATATGAGGGCGCATCAACAATACTGAAGAACTATGTAAGCCAGAGTATAAGGACATATTTAATTCTTATATATTAATCATAGAGTAATGTCATTTTTGTGCCACTTTATTTTATTCAATAGGATGGATTAGATGTGGATGTAATATATTAAAGTTTTGGCAAAAACCAATGCCATTGGTGTTTGTTTTACCCTAATATGGAAAATTATGCGGACATGGCTAGTGATTTGAAGCATTCAAAGAGTCATAGTTATTTGCAAGCCCGATCATGAAATCAAGGTGTGCTTGGGATTCTACAGGCACAACCTAAAAATTGGTTGGATAATTCAAGGTTTTCTACCTTAATAGCTAGCACATGTGATATTTGCTACACATTTCACTTGAAATTCTTTTTTCTTCTAAAATGACTTTTATATTACCATGGTTCCAATATTTATGAAACTTAGAACCTAGAAGTTTAAAACTAGCATAGAAATGAACTTAACTAGAAAATTATTAACGAAATTAGTTTGCTTTTCATGGAAGAGTGCCTCTCTTTCCACCTCAAGAAGAGAATCACTCCACTGTAGTTACACGTCCTTTATTTTCATTCCCATTCCTCTTTCCCTGACACTGGAATGTACTGAAGGAATTCAAAATGACGTCTTTATGAATACCGAAAATGCCTTCTTCAATCTTACTAGCATCCTAGTTTTTCTCATGAATCGTTAAAATCTAATAGGTCAAGTCCTCTTTAGATATTTGCACTCCCCTTTCTAACCTCTCTCATAGGCTTTGGATATTTTCAATCTAAATATTCTTATCGGGAAGAAATTTTTCTCCACTCATAGAAGCGATTAACAATGGTTGCATCAGAGTGAGTGGCGAGATAATCTTCCCATGTATTATATTCCTTCAGTGTACCTTTGCACATCTAGGAGAAATTGTATGATGGGTTTGGTTACGAATATTTGACCAATAAGATCTGTGTATTTTCATCCTCCGCCCTCCAAATAAAAATTGACACTTTGCACTGTAACCGTCACGGAATTAGCCCAAAATTGTGGTGTCCTTTAAAGTTCTCTAAATGTCATGGTAGATAAAAAAAGAAATATTCTATAAACTCGAAACATCGACTTATGAAAGGGATATTGTCACTTCTCCAAACACTGAACAATCTCAAGATAACCACCACATATATCCTCAAACAATCAAAGATTCTAATCTCTAAATTTTGAGATATTTTTCTTTTTCACTCATTTTTAAGTTAATTTATCATAAAATTAAGTTTTATTTTGTTTTGAAAATTAAATATATAAAAATATTGGAATAATAATTTATATTTTTTATATTTGAATGTTTTAAAATCAATTTATAATAAAAGAAATTATATTTATTATACAAAAAATTAATATATATTATTGATATATAAGTATTTTTGACACTAGCAGTGCTAATGTGATGTCATTTAAGTTTTCTAAATCCCATATTAAATGAAAAAAAAATTATAATCTCTAAATGTTGAAATACTTTATTTTTCATTGGTTTCTAATTTAATTTATTATAAAACTAAGATTTATTGGGTTTTAAAAATAAATATATAAAAATATTAGAATAATAATTTATTTTTTTATATTTAAGTTTTAGTCAATTTAATTTTTTTTAATATTTATTATCTAAAATTTTATTGTATATTATTAATATATAAATATTTTCTATTCTTCTATTATGATTATACTATATTATGACATTGTTAAAGAGGGAACAAAAAGATTTAGAAATAGTGAAGAAAGATGCAAAGATTAACAAAAGCATTTAGAAATAGTGCAGAAAGATGCAAAGATTTCATCCAGGTTCAGTTAGAGTCTGTGGAAATATCTAATTCTTGTAGATTAATCATGGAATAATATCACTTTTTTGTTGTTTTCATTTAATCAATATAATGGATTTTTTGTGCTTATAATCCATCAAAGCTCTGGCCAAAATCAATGCCATTAGTGTTGCTTTTACCCCAAAATGGCAAGTTATGGGCACTTGCCCATGATTTGAAGCATTCAATGATTATTATTTTTATTAGCAAGCCCAAGCCTGAGATCACACACTTTATGCTTGGAGTTTCATAGGCATGGCCTAGAAATTAGTTGGTTAATTCAAGATTGTCTATTTTAGAAGATAACTCCTATTCCAAAAAAAGTTATGTAATTGCAGTCACTAGAGGTGAGATATGCTTCCCATTTCACTTCAATATCTTTTTTCCCTTCTAAAAGGACTTTTATACCATTTCACTTCAATTTATTTTTTCCTTTCTAAAAGAAATTTTATATTATCATTGTTCCCATATTTACAAAACTTACAACCTATAATTTCAAAACAAGGATAGAAATGAACTTAATGAGAAAATGATTAACAAAGTTAGTTTTTTTTAGTTGAAGAGTGTCTCTCTTTCCACATCTAAGACAATGTTACTCTATTCCACTTCCACATCCTCTATTTTCATTCCCATTTCTCTTGATTGACTCCAACACTGGATTATATAGAAGGAACTCACAATCACATCTTTCTTAATACCAAAAATTTCTTCTTCAATCCTAATAGCAACCTAATTCCACTCATCAGCCATTAATATCTAATACCCCGAGTCCCCTTCAATTTGTATGCCCCTTTCTAACGTCTTTGAGTGGCTTTAGATATTTGTTATCTTTATCAAGAATCGAATTTTATCCACTCATAGAAACTATTAACAATGCTTGAATTGGAGTAAGTGCAAGATAATATTCCCAAATCTTCTATTCCTTAGGTGTACCTTTACAAGTTTAGGGGAAATTTCTAGTATTAATTAAATTAGATTGAAGATAAATCAAGATAAATAAAAATAATTGTTTTAAAATAGTTGATAAATTGATTTGTATATTTTGGCACATGGGATAATCTAGAACAAGAGGGCTAGTTTAACATGACCTAGAACATCTACAACATTACAAGGTGAGGGAAGTGGCCAGGAGTGCGCCTTCTCGTGCATCACACACTCAAATTATTTTTCTTAGTAAAATTTTCAACGCCGTCCGTCAGTCTGGATAAGAATTTCGCTAGTTTAAGACGGATTGGAACATCTAAACGTGACCCGGATGTCCAGGAGAGATTAGCGCGCCTTCGTGTACCATACCGCCAACCAGCCGGAGGTCAAGCATCCTATGGATTTCATTCGGTATACGGCAACACCAAGTTTGCCCCACCTATATATAGAGTGTCATCCATCAAATAAGCAATTCCTTCATTGAACTGCAATTCCTTCGTTGTATTGCGTTGTTTTGTAGTTGTGTTTAAGTACTTGTTGGTGGCCATTGCAATGGGGTCAACAATGATTTATGTTACAGCAATAACAATGTTAATATTTAACGTAATTTATCTTCAAGGTAAGGTTACCGTTACAGTAATCCGGCCTTGACTACATTGTATTTTATGTACTGTTGAAATATTAAAGTCACCTACTAAGCCATGAGTAGGAAGAAGAAAGTACAAAGGTAGCAGAAGCTTTGAGTGCACAACACTCTGTATTTAAGAAGAATGAAAAAATTGTAAGGATGAATTTAATTTTTGATGGGCCACAGCCATAGAGAGTACAAAGGAGAAATTAAATGGATGATGGGCAGAGCCATATGCAAGAGGAACAAAGATGTCCCATAGATCTGAACTACGGAGGAGCCGTTTTTATAATTAATACAGTCATTTCAAGCGTTTTAAGCCCTCAACAACCAAATATGAAGAGAAATTGATTAAACAACAGAAAGACTTAAAGTTTTCTAAAGAGGCAGGACAAGTGGTCCCTACCACTTAAGCACTAATCGCAAATCACATTTTAGAGGTGAAGTGTCTTGTTGATGAGTAGTCGCAATGCGATGTGATCCAATCGCAATCAAAAATCGAAACCACCAAATTTAAATCTCTTGCAGATGTGGCAAGTCCCGATGCGATGTGATCATCGCAATCGCAAGGGAACAAGGAGTGTATATATATATATATATATATATATATATATATATATCTATGTATGTATGTATGTATGCACCGGTTGAAAGTTGCGATGCGATGTGATCGCGCCATCGCAAATCGTAACATCGCACATCGGATATTTCCGCCATACGTTACTGTCGTTAAATCGCGATGTGATCGCGCGATAGCATAATCACAAATTGCAACTATTACCTCCGCCCATCCATATGTTTTATCGCAAATGCAGATGTTTGCGATGCAATCGTCGCGCCATCGCATGATCGTAGATCGCAACATTCATGTTTGAACCGCCATTGATAGCCACGATGCGATCGCACGATCGCGCCATTGAAAATTGCAAAATCACACCATCGGATTTTTGTTGATCTGCTAATCCTTCGATCACCGATGGCCGATTACGATGTGGTCCCCACTTGTACATCGCGCTTGTGATAATTTTTATGTTCGGGAGTGTATTCCCAATGCTATTTTGTTTTATTTCTTTGTTTAATGTTTTACTCCCGCCGTGCCATATAAGAGTGAAAAAGCCTGAGAGGAAAAGTAATTGTAATGTTATTTGTTTTGTTTGCACAGCAGTGTGAAAAGGAGAAATACACAAAAGTGTTGATTTACAAAGACAGAGTGTGTTTTTTGAGAGAACAGAGAGTAGTTCTGTGCACTGTGTTTTGTAGCAGTCGCTATTTTGTATCCCTCTGAGTTAGAGGAAGAATCGGTAATAGTTTTTTGTTGAAGTAATAGAAGTTGTTTTCAGTTTGAAAACTCTGTCTCCTGTCAAAGAATTTTTATATTTCTCTGTGTTGAAGAGTGGATTTTTACTCTCTCCATTTCTATTGTTTGAAATTTCCCAAAATTCCAACATGGTATCGGAGCTAGTTTAGGCTCTTTGAAGGTTTCAAAGAAGCTGAAGAAGAAGAAGACTTGTTGCGGTGATTTCTCCAGTAGTGTGAAAGCTCAACAGAAGTCAAAGTTCAGGTATTTCTCAAAGATAACAAATTTGTTGTTTATTGTTTAAAAGAGTTTGTTCTTTCAAATAAGGAAAGACAATTTATTTAAGTTCAGAGTTTAGATTAAGAGAAATGGCTGGACCAAGTACATGAATGAACATTGGAAATGTTCAGCTTCCACAATTTAATGGAAAGAACTATGATTATTGGGCCATTACCATGAGATCCTTGTTTGTCTCACAAGACTTATGGGAATTTGTACAATATGGTTTTGTTGAACCAGCTGATGAGCAGGATTTTAATGCCTTAACTCAAGCAGAAAAGGATTTATTGAAGAATAATAGAAAGAAGGACTCTAAAGCCCTCTTCTATTTGTATCAAGCAGTAAATGAGAGTGTGTTTCCAAGGATAGCAGCAGCTAAGAGATCCAAGGATGCATGGGAAACTCTATAAATAGCCTATCAAGGCATGGAGAAAGTTAAGACAGCAAAACTTCAGCTGCTGAGAAGAGATTTTGAAACTCTTTGCATGAAAGAGTCAGATAATGTAGACACATTTTTATACATGTGATTGGGATTGTAAATCAGATAAGATCCCATGGAGAAACTCTTGAAGAAAGAAGGATTGTGGAGAAACTTTTGAGATGCTTACCCTCAAAGTTTGATGTTATTGTTACCACCATAGAAGAGACCAAAGATCTCTCAAAGTTCACAGTGGATGAACTTCATGCCTCACTGATAACTCATGAACAGAGATTGAGCAGAGATGAACATTCATCTCTTGAGCACGCCTTCAACACCCAAATGCCTTCAGGAAGAGGAAGAGTTCAAGGCAAAGGAAGAGGAAGAGACAGAAGCCAAAACAGAGGTGGAAGGAACAGCCCTTCACATTTACATGGAAGGAGCAACAGTCAAAGTCAAAGCCATGGCCAATGCAACAGCCAGCAAGGTGGACATCAACACCAACATGCTCATGGACAAAGGTATGACAAATCCAATGTCCAATGTCATTATTGCAAAAAATATGGGCACTATGCCAATGAATGTAGAATGAAGCAAAATGAAATGAAAAATAAGCAGAATGCTAATGTAGCAAAAGAAGAAAAAAACCCAAGTAATGTGTTGTTAGCTTGTAATGTAGCACAAGATAGAGAATATGATGTTTGGTTCTTAGATTCAGGATGTAGTAATCATATGACTAGAAACAGAGAAATGTTTGTTAATCTAGATGAAGAAGTAAAATCCGAAGTGACCACAGGGACTCATACTAAGATCTCTGTCAAAGGAAAAGGCAGAGTTAGTATTCGAGCAAGAAATGGTGAGCAGAAATTTGTCCCTGATGTATATTATGTTCTAGGTCTGAAGTGTAATCTTTTGAGCATTGGGCAGCTCATAAACAAAGGTTACAATGTAATTTTCAAAGATGATGTGTGCACAATAAAATATATACCTCCAAGCAAGAAAATCATTGCTGAAATTCAAATGACCAGCAATAGAATTTTTCCACTCAAGTTCAACACTGACTTGAAGGGAAAAAGAAAAAGCATAGCAGCTGTAACACAAGAAGCCTTCTAGAAGGAAGCAAAAGATGAGAATTGGTTATGGCACCTGAGATTTGGACATCTCAATTTCGGAGGATTAAATTCGTTGCACAGAAAATGAATGGTAAGAGGTTTACCATTGATTGAGAAGCCTGACAGCCTATGTGAAGGCTGTATCTTGGGAAAGCAACACAGAGAAAATTTTCCATCAGGGAAAAGCATAAGGGCGAAAGCACCCTTAGAAATCAACCACTTAGATTTGTGTGGGCCGATGCAAACAGCATCAGTTTCAGGCGGCAATTACATGCTGACCTTTATAGATGATTTCACAAAAAAAGTGTGGGTTTATTTCCTAAAATATAAGAGTGAATTCTTTCAGAAATTTTTCCACTTTAAAGCTCTTGTAGAGAAACAGAGTGGGCAGTACATTAAAGTTCTCAGAACCGATAGAGGAGGAGAATATATCTCAAAGGAATTTCTGCATTTTTGCAGAGAGAACGGCATACACAAACAGTTTACCACAAGGTATACACCGCAACAGAATGGATTTGCTGAAAGAAAGAATCGAACCATAATGGAAATGATGAGAAGTATGCTAAAGGAAAAACACTTGCCGAATGAGTATTGGGCAGAAGAAGATAACTGTGTTGTGTATATTTTAAATAGATGCCTTACAAAAGCTGTGATAAACAAAGTTCCAGAAGAAGTGTGGAGTGGCAGAAAACAAGGAGTCACCCACATGAGAGTTTTTGGATGTGTGGCATATGCACACATTCCAGACAAGTTGAGAAAGAAGTTGGATAGTAAGGGGGAGAAGTGCATTTTCCTTGGATATTGTGAAGATTCCAAAGGATACAGATTGTATAACCCATCCACAAAGAAGTTTGTAATAAGCAGAGATGTGCAATTTATTGAAGAGGAAGCATGGGATGGAAGCATTGAGAAAACAGTCAATGTTAAAAGTTGTTTATCTCATGATGAAGATGAGGAAGATGTGATTGAAATTAACAACTCATCGGTAGCACAACCTCCACCAACACAAGGACAGCAAGGGACACCTCAAGTAGCAGTAAGAACACCCTTGAGAAGAAATGGGAGTGCATCTCCAAGCACACCACATGGAGCAGAATTGAGTGCTTCATCAAGCACGTCTACACCAAGTGAAAGTGGAACAAAATTCAGAAGTATTAAAGAAATCTATGAGCAGGGAGCAGCAAATGAAGGTATGAATTCCTTATTTGCTTTGTATTGTCAAGTAGATGATCCTATTCATTTTGAAGATGCTATTAAAGATAGAAAATGGATAGAAGCTATGAATGATGACATTAATGCCATAGAGAAGAACAAAACATGGGAGCTAGTTGATCTCCCAGAAGGTAAAGAAGTCATTGGAGTTAAATGGGTCTATAAGACCAAAAGCAATGCTGAAGGAAAAATAGAGAGACACAAGGCCAGACTTGTTGTCAAGGGATATAAGCAGAATCAAGAGATAGATTATGAAGAAACTTTTGCACCAGTTGCAAGAATGGAGACAGTAAGAGCAGTGTAGTCCATAGCAGCACAAAACAAATGGAAAGTATACCAGATGGATGTAAAATCTGCATTTTTAAATGGAGTCTTAATGGAAGAGGTTTACATTGAACAACCTCTTGGATATGAGAAGAAAGGGCAAGAGCATAAAGTCTGCAAATTGAAGAAAGCTCTTTATGGGCTGAAGCAAGCATCAAGAGCATGGTACAGTAGGATAGACTCCTATCTACTGGAAAATGGATTTGAAAAGTGTGAGGGAGAACCCACCCTCTACATCAAAGAAAAGGATGGTAAAATGCTGATTGTTATTTTATATGTTGATGATTTAATATTTACAGGTAATGATGATTACCTTGTTGAAAATTTTAAAACAGTCATGAAAGATGAATTTGAAATGACTGACACGGGCTTGTTAAGATACTTCTTAGGAATAGAAGTAGAGCAAAGTGAAAAAGGGATTTTTATTTCTCAAGCAAAATATGTAAATCAAGTTTTAGAAAGATTTAATATGCAGGAGTGCAAAGCTGCAATCACTCCCACAATAATGGGACTGAAGTTGAGTAAAGATGACAGCAGCAAGGATTTTGATCCAAGTTTATATAAAAGCATAGTTGGTAGCCTCATGTATTTGACTGCAACTAGGTCGGATATTATGCATGCTTTTAGTTTAATTTCCAGATTTATGGAGAAGCCAAAAGAAGCACATTGGCAGGCAGCAAAGAGAATTCTGAGGTATGATAAAGGAACTAAAAGATTTGGTATTTTATATAATACTTTAGAAAATTCAGAATTAGTTGGATACACTGACAGTGATTGGACTGGAAGTGTAGATGATCGGAAGAGCACTTCTGGTTATGTTATTCATATGGGTTCAGGAGCCATTTCATGGGCTTCTAAGAAACAACCTATTGTAGCATTATCTATAGCAGAGGCAGAATATGTGGCAGCTACAGCAGTAGCGTGTCAAGCAATTTGGATGAGAAGAATGTTCAGAAGTTTATGCCAAGAACAGGTAAAAGGGACAGTGATTTATTGTGACAATAGCTCAGCTATTGCATTGTCAAAGAATTCAGTATTTCATAAAAGAACAAAACACATAGATACAAAATTTCATTATATCAGAGAATTGGTGAACAATGGAGAAATTGTTTTACAGCATTGTAAAACATAGAAGCAATATGCAGATATTTTAACAAAGCCATTGGGGCAGAAGACATTTGAATTTTTAAGAAAATGTTTGGGTATGTTTGATAACCCAGCAGTTGACTTTAAGGGGGAGTGTTGAAATATTAAAGTCACCTGCCAGCCTTGGGCAGGAAGAAGAAAGAATACAAAGGCAGCAGAAGCAGAGATTGAGTGCACAGCACTCTGTATTTAAGAAGAATGGGAAATCCGTGAGGATGAATTTAATTTTTTGATGGGCCGCAACCATGAATGGCAGAGAAGGAATTAATGTTGTTATGGGTGAAGTCATTTTTACAAAAAGAATGAAGATTTTCTCGTAGATCTGAACTACGGAGGAGCAGACTTAATAAAAACAGTCATGTCGGGTGTTTAAAGCCCTCAACAACCAAAATGGAGAAAAATTGATTAAAAAACGGAAGTTCTTTAAGTTTTCTGAAAAGGCAGGACAAGTGGTCCCCACCACTTAAGCGCTTGAGCACAAATCACAGATTGCAAGTTTTTGAAGTGAAGTGTCTTATTGATATGGAAATTTGTGATGGCGCGATCGTCGCACCATCGCACAATCGCAAATCACAACGACCAAGTTACAAATGTCTCGCAGATGTGGCAGGTTCCGATGCGATGCGATCATCGCAATCACAAAGGAACGAAGGAGTATGTATATATATGTGTGCGCCGGTTGAATGTTGCGATGCGATACGATCGCACCATCGCAAGTTTTTGTTTGTTCTGTCATATGTTTGATCGCAGATATTGCGATTATCGCACCAGCGCGCCATCACAATATCGCACCATTGCGCGTTTTCTGTTTGATCGCAGATTGCTGACTACGATGTGGTCCCCACTCGTACGTCAAGCATTTGATATTTTTTTAGGTTCCGCAAAGCATTTTCCTTTGTAATTTGTTTTATTTACTTGTTCTATGGTTTCTTCCCGCCACGCCATATAAAGAGAAAAAGACCCGAGAGCCTGTGTTGTATTATGTTGTATTGTTTTGTTTTGTTTAGCACAGTGGTGCGGAGAAGAAAAAAAAAGAAATACATAGCAGTGTATTTCCACAGAGAGACAGAGTGTGTTGTTTGTAAGACAGAGAGTTATTTTGTGCACTGCGTCTATAGCAGTCACTCTTTATGTTATCCCTCTGAGTTAAGAGGAAGAATTTGTAACAGTTTCTTTTAAAGAAGTAGAAGTTTTTTTTGGTGTGAAACTCTGTCCATTGTCAAAAAAATTTAATTTCTCTGTGTTTAGAAGAGAGGAGTTTACTCTCTCCATTTCTGTTGTTTTGGAATTTCCCAAAATTCCAACAAGAATGGAGTAGAAGAAAAGTCAAAATATCATGAACATTCATGAACATGAACATGGTCTGTAGGTTTGTAAACAAGTCAATAATATATCTAGTTTTTTGTTTGTTTGAACTTGGGATACAGAAAATGAAGGCATGCCCGAAGGAAAGAGCCATTCTACACAGGGATTTACAGTCTTTCATACTTGGAAGCTTAGAGAATATTAACACAATTACATGTAGCATCGAAGGGATGCCACATAAAATTTCAAAAACTATGCATTAACTTTGTTGTCAAAAATCTCACATAAGAAAGATGTCTATATGAATTTCAATGACATTCGGTCAAATATACATTGTAACATTAACAATGGTGAAAACGTTGTTGGCCCTGATATTTTGCATAAAATAGTATCCGGAGGGTTGAAACTCGCTCAAAAGTTACCCGAGGCCTCTTCTTTTCATTTGAGAGCTTTAGTAGCATGACTCGGAGGAACATTCAGAGTCTACACGGTTTCATTGAGTGAGGTAACCAAAGAAATTCAAAAATAAATTTGACTAATGCAAGAACAGGATGCATAGGTAATCAAAGAAATGCAAAAATAAATATCATTGTCAATAAAGAAAAGTGAAAAGAAATGCAAAAATAAATATTACTAATGCAAGTACAATTGTAGGATGCACAGGTAATCAAAGAAATGTAAAAATAAATATTACTAATGCAAGTACAGATGTAGGATGCACAGGTAATCAAAGAAATGCAAAAATAAATATCACTGTCAAGTGAAAAGAAATGCAAAAATAAATATCATTGTTTTCTTTATCACTGTCAATAAAGAAAAGTGGAAAGAAATCCAAAAATAAATATCATTGTCAAGAGAGAAAAGTGAAAAGAAATGCAAATAGAGATGTAGGATATACATTTAACCATTATAATGAAACAAATATCCAAAATAAAATATACACATTGTCATTCAGTCAATTAAATTATGTTATTAATTACAAATTATAATTTTTAATCAAATTATAATGAAAAAATATTAAAATATACACATTGAGATAAAGAGATGAGAAACTAAAGAGATAAAGAAACTAATAAACTTATTAATTATTATATTAAAATTATTAATTATTATTAAAATTAATAAAATGAAAATAACGTTAAAATTATTAATTATTATTAATTATTATTAAAATTAATAAAATGAAAATAACGTTAAAATTATTAATTATTATTAAAAGTAATACGATGAAAATAATATTAGATTATTAGATTATTATTACGTATTATTACTTATTATTAAAAGTAATAAGATGAAAAGACTACATAATAATAAGTAATAAGATGAAAATAACATTAAAATTATTACCTAAGATGAAAAGACTTATTAATTATTATGAAAGAGGTTGAGAGACTAATAACAAAGTAAAAATCAGTACCATAACATTAAAATTATTAATTATTATTAAAAGTAATAAAATGAAAATAACATTAGAATTATTAATTATTATTAAAAATAATAAGATGAAAATAACATTAAAATTATTACTTATTATTAAAAGTAATAAGATGAATAGACTACTTAGTTACTTATTAAAAGACTAAGTAGTGCCACATTTATGTCTCGATATGTGCTCAGAGTAATGATTAATGATAAAGCATAGCATGAATTATCAAAATGAATAACAAAGTAATATCATTATTATAACATTAAAATTGAAGTAATAAGATGAAAAGGCATTAAAATTTAAGTAATAAGATGAAAAGACTACATAATTTAATAGGATGAAAAGACTATGTCCACATTTATCTCTGGATTATCTGCTAAGAGGAATGATTAATGACGACGCATAGTATAAATTTTCAAAATGATTCTAAATTACAATATCTAAGTAAACGCATACAACACCATATGACACTGAGAATTTCCCGAATGAAGTTCAAAAGCCAATTCATTTATTGAGCAAAGCGACAAATTGAATGGATAAATTCTATTAACAATAAATAAATCCCATTAACCGTTTTAACGGTAAATGTTAAAAAAGGAATTGAAAAGGCATGTATAAAAAGTAGCCGAAAAAGCCATTCCACCACACACTACTACACCAAGAGCATTTTAAGACATTTGTTTAAGACAAAAGAAATATTTTGTCTTAAAAAGTCACTTTTTATTTTAGCTATTTTATATTAAAATTTAATATCAATTGAATTGTCTTAAATATAAAATTTAAGACAAAAATAGTGTGAGACAAAAATAATTTGAGACAAAATTTTCTATTTAAGACAAAAACAATTTGAGACAAAAAATTTAGGACAAAAAAATTTAAGACAAAAGTATTTTAAGACAAAATTTTATATTTAAGACAAAACGAATTTGAGACAAAAATATTTTAAGACAAAACTTTATATTTAAGACAAAAGCAGTTTGAGACAAATATATTTTAAGACAAAAGCAATTTGAGACAAAAATATTTTAAGACAAAAATTTAGATTTAAGACAAAAGCACTTTGAGACAAAAATATTTAGGACAATACTTTATATTTAAGACAATGGCGACTTAAGACAATGACAATTAAGACGAAACCCATTTAAGATAGTTAGAAATTAAGACAAAATCATGAGCATTGGGAAGTTTGCATTGAAATATCGTGAGTGGATAGTGGATAAAATTATGTTTTTTATTTTTGAAAATCGATATTCAAACCACATGAAATTTAATCATGTCATATTTATTTATTTTATATTATATTTTATTTTTTCATTAAACCGCATTCTAAAAATTTAATAAATAAATAGATAAAAAAATATTATTTTTAGGTTGGCAACTCAAGGGGATTTGAACTTTGAATCTCGTGTTTTAACCATAACTGCTCCAACACTAATATTCTTGGGCATATTATGTTTTTTCCTGTTAACCGCTCCAAATACAACCTCTAAGAACTAGTAGAGTCCAAGGAAAAGAGCTACAAGTTCCCCAAATCCGATCTACATTTCATGGACAACCACATTTCCCCCAAATGTCCTCCACATATTTTCCTTGGTGTATTGGAGTTTTAAAAATACATAGGATGCCACAAGTAATCCTAATCATAAGACTCAACTTTCCTAATGAATGGGAGACCTTAAAAATAAGAAAACATCTTAATTTATGCCTAAAATTACTAAAATTTCCTATCGCAAACATGAAATTAGAAATTCTACAAAATTATAGGGCAACAAGGAGACCAACTTCCTCTTCCAAAAATCTCTAAGACCTTATGGAGGACAAATACAAATTTTGAAATAAAATGTTGAAATTATGCTCTTGCATCAACAACTACCAATGTATCCTTGTAGGCCACCCCCTTTAACAATAGTAATACCAATGTCCTTTACCATCTAGAAGGAACTCCTTACATAATTCTCTCTTAGATCCCCTTAACCCATTACAATGATTGTCTTTGATGCCTACCTAGTTGCAAGCACATTAAGAAGCAATGTAGCATATTGCTAGTTGAGGATTTCGATAAGTATTGTGACTATCTCATTTGTGAATATCTAAAATATTGGATGCATGTCGCCTTGACACTATAACATGACTTAGTATTGCCTATCATACCGTGTCACACCCTCCTCGAGACACCTAGAACTCGCTAACACTCCCTGTTACACACTCTTATTCATTCATTTATGAATTTTTACCTAGTGCACCTCTGTCATGTTTTCCTGACACTCCCTAACACTCCTTAGCACGCATTGGCACACCTAGGCACTTGGAACAACTTTGTATGCTTCCCTAGCACTCTAACATGCCTTGGCACTTCCTAGAATACTGTGTCACTCCCTTCTTAACACACCTGGAATTGGCTTATACTTCATTTCCATGCATTTTAAACTAGTGCTCCTTTGCATTTCGCTGACACTTGGCCCTCACACTCCCTAGCATGTGTTCATGCCACACCCTGGCACCTGCCACATCTTGGCATGCCTATCATGCCTTGGAACTGCCTAACATGTCTTAGTACTTCTATGAATTCCCTGAGACACCTTGGTATTGCTTAGCTTTCATATCGTCATAGATAACATTGCTTTTTTTGTGACTTGGGAACCCAACCAAGTCATTGGAAAATCGATGTTGTGCCCAGCCCAAAGTTTCCCTTTGTCTGAAACTACTTTTTCCAACCCTTTACGTAACCATAGGCTTACCTCCTACAAGTCTTATTTCGACCTTCTCCTAACACACTTTATCCTTGAGACACTTGGAATTCGTTGACACTACTTGGTACACACTCTTATTCGTTCATTTCCATGCATTTTGACCTAGTTCTCCCTTGCAATGTCCTGGCACCCCCTAACAGTCCTCAACATCCATTGACACTTTCTGGCATGTGTTAGCATGCCTTTTCATTCCTTGGCATGCATTGACACTCCTTAGTTATCATGCCCTCACAATTACCCTTACTTTTTTGGAACTTGGCAACCCACCCAAGTCTTTCCTTGAATATAACAACTTGACCAAGTTACGGTTACTACAACTAGAATGTGCCTTGTTCACCTAAGAAATGACTATAACCCCTCACCCATTTAACCCCCTAAACGCTAAACCCCTAACCCATTTAACCCCCTAAACCATTAACCCCTAAACCCTTAAACCCTAATTCCCGACCCCTAACCCATTTAACCCCCTAAACCCCTAAAACCCTAACCCATTTAACCCCCAAACCCTAACCCCTAAAATACTTAAGTGCTAAATCCCCTAACCCCCTAAAACTCTTAACCCCTAACCCATTTAACCCCCTTAACCTCTAACCCATTAACCCCTTAACCCCTAACCCCTAAAATCCTTAACTACTAAATCCCCTAACCCCATAAACCTCTAAACCCCTAAACCCATTTAACCCCGTAAACCCTAAACGTCTACCCCTTAACCCCTAAGCCCTTAAGCCCTAATTCCCAACCCCTAACCCATTTAACCCCCTAAACCCCTAAAACCCTAACCCATTTAACTCCTAAACCCTAAACCTCTAAACCCTTAAACCCCTAAACCACTAACACCTAAACCCCTAAACCCATAAACCATTAACGCTTAACCATTAACCCATTAACCCCTCAACCCTAACCCCTAAAATCCTTAACTGCTAAATCCACTAATTAAGCCCTAAGCCCCTAATCCCTAATCCCTTAACCATTAGCTCATTATTCACCTAATCCCTAATTGTGCCTAAATCCTCTAACACCTAAGCCCCCAATCCCTAATCCCTTAACCAATAACTCATTATTCCTCTAACCCCTAAATGCACCTAAATCCCCTAACCCCTAAACCCCCAATCCATAACCCCTTTTAACCACTAACTCATTATTCCCCTAACCCCAATCCCTAATCCCTTAAATACTAATTCATTATGCCCCTAACCCTTAAGCCCCCAATCCCTAACCCCTTAACCACTAACGAGAATATACCACAGTGGGCATGCACAAGAAGAAGAACCAAAGAAATCAAATTCAATAAAGAAAGCACAACCACCACTCCAAACTCGCTTCTCTAAAACACATACAACTGCAATAAATCCCACCGAAGCTTACAAATTTATCAAGCCCTAATTAACTTACTAACAAATTCAACAAGCCAACATGCTACAATTTTTGAGTCACCCCCAAATCAATTAGTAATTATTGCATGAATGTACATTTGTTTGTAGTTTTATTTAAAAGGTTGAAATTCTCTCAAGAGCATATAGAATATATCCAAAAGTTTAAAAAATGGAAATTTTGTTTACCTCCACAAGGTATCATCACACCCGGATAGGTGAAAACATACAAGTCTAAATCTTCTACCTCTAAGTCTCAATGGCACTTCAACATGTCAATAACATACTTGCAACAATGCTTAATGAGTTTTGTCTATTGGCTAAAGAGATGTACATCCATCCATCAAAAAATAAACATCTCAATCAATCCAACACCATAAATTGTGCTAAATAGTTCATCATGTTATTTCAAATATTACAATATTTTCTTATATAGTTAGCTCACACATTCCTTGAATATTTGAAAGCCAAACTACCTTAGCACAATATACTCGAAATATTTGTACTCTAAAAGACAAAAAAAGACAACAAACTAAAATAGGAACTTTAACTCTAATCCAGACACTTCATTCTTAGTAACATGGTATCTAATGAAGATGATATGTGGAAAAAAAGGCTTCATATATTGTCTATCACATGTCAAACCGAGTGAACAAACACATGCATAGAAAACATCAGAAATAGGGTTCATAGATCGACTTGTATCATATGGTTTCAAACCCTTCTTGTCTCCTTCAAGGGGGTTTCTGGAGGTCTTAAAAAAGACTTCCTTTTGCTAACCAAATGGATTTTTTCTTTCACACATGTATGGAAACGTACTTTCCAAATCATATTGTAATAGATTCATAAGGTGATATTATTGGTATTAACTACACATTATTTGGAGACATCATTTTTATTGTAGGGGTTGGTACCTTTCTATTGGATGTGGTTGGCGATGTGAAGACTACTAAACCTCTAGTAAAGATTCATACTAACTCTAACAACTTAACAAGCTTATGGATGCTTTTTTACAAAGGGAGACCCCTCTAAGATTAACTCATTGGATTCTTTGTTTGTTCATGCTAATTATTGTTCTCAACTTTCCTTCTCCAAGGGGCTGACACTATTTGCTTCATTTATTTTACATGGCCCGATGAAAGAAGAAGAATGGAGATTGTCTCCACATCTTTTCCATTTCTCTAAGTTACAAAAAAGTGTCAAATTCTATAGCCAATAGACTAATAGTCTCTTGATACACCTTTAGTGAGCTATGCATAGCTCTCACCTATCACTGTAGCTCAATGAAATGACATCTAATAGCTCCAAGACACTATTATAAATGGAGTAGTTGTGAAGTTGTTGTTAAATGATTGCCTCCAAATGTTAAATTATCATGAATTTTGGAGGAGGGGGGTCTTTTGGTGTATTGAGCGGGGCAAGGGGACATAAGGGTAGCATGGATGGGTAGAAGTGAGAGGTTCGAGCATGGTTTATTGAGATCTAAAATCCTAACATTAGAGAATGAGAAGGAGCCTTAGGGCCTTATGGCATAGGGGCTAGGGAACCTATAGGTAAGGTAATGAGAGAAATTGATAGGGGAACCCCCAATAGTTGTGACAAGGGGATTAGGGGCCACATTATCACAACCCATACGCACTTAACCCATAACCACTAAAGTCCCTATCCCTTTAACCCCGAAGCCACAATCCCTTAATCCCTACACCCATAACTCATAACAAATTAACCCCTTGATCCCTTAAACCCAAAGCCATTAACCCCTTAACCTCTAACCACTAACTTAGAATCCTTGAACCCCATAAACCCTAATCCCATATCCTCTTAAAGCTTGACCCTTAACCCTTAACCCCTAACCCCTAAACTCATTAACCCCTAACCCCTTAACCTTCTGACACCTAAATAACATAACCCTTAGGCACTTAACCCCTAAATCCCCTGACATGTAAGCCCTTGATGGCTAATATTAACCCCTAAATCCCTTAACCGCTAATCCATTAACCTCTAACCCTTAAACCCCCTAACCTTCAAATCCCATAAGCCCTAACCCTTTACCCTTCACGCTAATTCCCAACCCCTAACCCATTTAACCCCCTGAACCCTAACACCATTAACCCCTAACCCCTAAAATCCTTAATTGCTAAATCCCCTAACCCCCTAAACATCTAAACCCATAACCAATTTAACCCCCTAAACCCTAAACCTCTAAACCCTTAACCCCTAACCCCTTAAACCCTAATTCCCAACCCCTAACAAATTCAACACCCTAAACCCCTAAAAACCTAACCCATTTAACTCCATTAATCCCTAACCCTTTAAAATCCTTAACTGCTAAATCCCCTAACCCCCTAAACCTCTAAACCGGCCCTAACCCATTTAACCCCCTAAAACCTAAACCTCTGACCCTTAAACCCTAATTCCTAACCCCTTACCCATTTAACCACCTAAACCTCTAACCCCTTAAACCCTAATTCCCAACCCCTAACCCATTTAACCCCCTATACCCCTAAACCCATAACCCATTTAACCCCCTAGACCCTAAACCTCTAAACCCTTAACCCCTAACCCCTTAAACATTGACTCCCAACCCCTAACCCATTTAACCCCATAAACCTCTAAACCCCTAACACATTTAAGCCCCTAAACCCCTAACCCATTTAACCCCCTAAACCCTAACCCCATTAACCCCTAACCCCTAAAATCCTTAACTGCTAAATCCCCTAACCCCTTAAACCTCTAAACCCCTAACCCATTTAACCCCCTAAACCCTAAACCTTTAAACCCTTAACCCCTTAAACCCTAATTCCCAACCCCTAACAAATTCAACACCATAAACCCCTAAACATAACCCATTTAACCCCATTAACCCCTAACCTTTTAAAATCCTTAACTGCTAAATCCCCTAACCCCCTAAACCTCTAAACCGGCCCTAACCCATTTAACCCCCTAAGGAATCCCTCAGTGTCACTCACGACTATTGCATTAATGGTACACTATTAAAGAGCAACAAATTTTGAATGGATCATTCTTTGTGTTGAGTTTCATGGATAATATAAGAGAGTTTGTTGATCAAGTTTTGTAAATTTTCTTCATCCTCATGAGAACTTTCTCCAACCATTTTCTTAATCTCCTCCAGCTTAGTGATTTTTTGTTGTTCAATGTTTAGCCTCTAGAACTTAGATATAAATATCACCTTTATTTCGTCTAAGGCCTTAGCTACACCCTAGGAGGGTTTCTAGGATGGACTTCGATTGTTTTGTCTGTGGCACAGAGCAGGGTTTCTAGGTTTACAACTGTGATCTATTCAGAGAAATCTTTAGAAGGGAATTCAACAATGGCGGTATTGGTGTTGTGGAGATGTTATTTTGATGTAATATTTTGACCCTCGTGGGTGGGGTTTCGAATCCCCAGTACCCGCCCAATAAGGTCATGATCTAGGATGATCATTAGAGTCGTTGTCTTAGGGAATTATCCTTTAGGTCTAAGGTTTGAGTCATGAAGCTAAGTTAGGATGGCTTGTGGTGGTGTTGGAGCACAAGATTTGTGTACAATTTCGTGGATTTGAAGTTGGTGCACCATATTGAGATGATGGCAAACCCCAAGGGTTTGTGTGTTGTTTCTCATGCTCCCAATAGCTTCTTGTTGGCCTGTTCAGGCTTGCAACATGGGAAAATGAGAGTCGAGCGCTATGGTCTCAAGAGAACCAGATTTGTAACTTCCCATGACTCTCGCATCGCTTGCTTTGAACTCACCTTGATGGCAGCCTCCTTGCGACTGCTAGTACAAAGGGGACTCTTATAAGGATCTTCAACACCCTAGATGCCACTCAATTGCAAGAGGTAATACCAATGTATCCTCATAGGCAACCCCCTTTAACAATAGTAATACCCATGTCCTTTACCTAGAAGGAACTCCTTACATAATTCTCTCTTAGATCCTACCAACCATGAAATTTTTTAGTAAAATGGATGTTCACCCTACAAGATTCTACCGTCATGGCCTAATATAATACATCCCTCTATGTCACCCACGATTATTGCATTAATGGTACACTATTAAATAGCAACAAAATTTGAATGGATCATTCTTTGTGTTGAGTTTCATGGATAATATAAGAGAGTTTGTTGATCAAGTTTTGCAATTTTTCATCATACTCCTGATAACTTTCTCCAACCATTTTCTTAATATCCTTCAACTTAGTGATTTTTTGTTGTTCAATGTTAGCCTCTAGAACTTAGCTATAAATACCACCTTTCATTCATCCAAGGCCTTAGCTACACCCTAGGTATAAATCTATATGAACTTCATGCACCATTAGAGAAGCTTCCCCCACAATGTGGTTAGGAACTTTATCAACTTAGAAACTAGCACTACAATCCTTTTCACCCTCTAGATGAATCCACATAAGAACCAATGTGGTCTTTCATCACCATTAACTTTCATAAAGTTCTTGGAACTACTATAACCATATCGTTGGTTGGATTGTTTTCCAAGATAAAACCTTATAGAAATGTTTGAATAATTAGGCCTACTCCCCCACTTGAACTAAAATTCAAGCATAACATATGCCACTTCCACTTGTATTCCCACCTTCCTTTTGTTTTCACTACTACTATATCCCAAACTACTAAGAAAAGGTGCTTTCAGTCAAAAGTAGAATAAAAATTTGGGATTACCTCTAGGCTTTTAAAATAATTAGGGTGGTTGGTTTGGATTGGATCCACTTTTCTTAGGCTATATTATGTCTACTACTTGACCTTCCTGTAGCTCAAACAATTAGAACACATTGCTAAGTGTTTCTTCCTCTTCTTTCTTTGTGATGATATCTCTCTTCACATGCTAATCAATATCTTACAAACTAAGGCTTCCTTTTAGACAATCATGATCCATCTAACTGAACGTGCTCACCTCCTTGAGCCATCACTTCTTTTTTCTCTTCCAAATTTCTTGACAAATTCTCCCCACCTATTCTTCTCTCCAAGCTCTTTCCAATTATTAAATCCCCCTATTTGAACAAGTTTTTGGTATTCTCTTGAGACCTTTGAAACCTTTTGAACTCTTTTACGTGCGCCTCTATGTTTCCATCCTCACCAATACTCATTTTCATTACCATAGTATTGTGATGAATCTCCTTCGTTATATTCATCCACCACTTCTTAATTATTGCATTTTTATTTAAATCCTATTTTCCCCTCTTTAATGCATGTGCTTCCTCCATGGCACCTTATTCCCTTAGTTATTCAATATGATTTAATCCGTTATAGGTCACCTCCAAGCATTGGTGCTTACACTTCCATGGTTGGAGAACTAAAAGACACATAATCCTCTTCCACCACAAAATTATTTATCCATGTCAGGATCTCTTTAACCAACCTTTTATAAGCTCATTTCTTGAACTACTCCTCTTCTCTTCATTTTAAAGAACTAGTTCAACTCTACTACAATCTCAATATTCTAACTCTATATGGTAATTAACCCAAACATCTTTTTCTCTTGAGACTTTTTGATTGAACTACTACAAGAAAACCAAATTATGGGCATTCCACTAGATCTCTCTTCTTATATTCCAAGCCTCTGCCATGGGTGACAAATCAAGATCATCTACATTTTCCACTTATGTTATGATAGCTTCATTAGGCAAGGGTTTTTCCTTATCTTCCATATTATATAGGAGACTTAGGGTACAACTATATTTTACATATTAATCAATGTTATGCCAATACTAAGTTACGTACCTTTCAAAACCCTAATTTGTAGACTATCTTGATTGTTGATCTTTGTTGTGATATATCTCTAAAACTTGTGCCCTCCTAAATTTGAAGTTCCCTTATTTCCCCCTTCATCAATCTTGTGAATGTCGATTTGATGTCAATTTTATATTGATTAACTTATTTGTAATGGACATATAATGAAAACACTAGTACAAAAAATACCTTCAGGGGCGGTTTAGGCTTGCGAAAGTCTTGTCAAAATCGTCTCTAAAATTCTTTTAGGGATTTAGTGGAGGTTTTTGAAAACTCCTTGAAGAGTCATGGATTTTGTTTTTTGTTTTTGGGGAGCGCTATATACATCTAATATAAGACAATCTCACATAGTTATTTTGCAACATCTCACCATCACTTACAAGATCAAATCAATAAACATCAGTTGTCACTAGATTCATCTAATTTAAAAAATCTAATATACTCCTTTTGCACCATTTACAAAATCAAACACAAATATATAAACTAATTTTTCCTACTTATAATATATTTATGCATAAATTTTATCACACCAAATAATAATTTTGTTATATATCAATAATGCTAACAAAATTCATTCCAATCACTAACAAAAACATACGAGTCAAATATAAATCCACTTGACCTTCCATATAGACCCATAGTGACAATTAATGACAATAGTATTCTTTTAATAGCCAAAAGCTACAAGAAATTGCTATCCCTCATGCAAGTGAATATGACAGACAAAAGATGAAATATCTCGAGAGGACTCTTGAATAATGTATATCCAATGCTGATATTTGATTATTATTACATTTGACGCTGATATTCAATGATATTGAATTATTATCACATTTGATGTTTGAGATTATTGAACAAACAACAACTATACAATAATATTAATTATTAATTAAAAAGAATAAAGCTTGAATTATGACAAGATTGAAAGATGTTTGTATATTAACGTTGTGTTTGGGTTGGGTTATTTTATTTTTCTTTTAATGTGATAATACGATTTTTTCACCGCCCAACCATAGGACCGCCTCTGCTTGACCCATCTATCGATCCCCAAATTCGTTAGTCTGGGACCAGAGACTGCCAGCGAATAATACTCATTGTTCCAGGTATCGCTCAACCAGGATTTCGACTGTTTGGCCTGTGGCTCAGAGTAGGGTTTTTAGGTTGGATTGCCACCGTTTTTCCTGTGGCACAGAGTATGGTTTCCAGGATGGACTTCAGCGTTTTTGTCTGTGGCATAGAGCAGGGTTTCAGGTTTATAACTGTGGCCTCAAGAGAACCAGATTCGTAACTGCCCATGACTCTCGCATCACCTGCTTTTCCCGCAGGGTAGCCTTTTATGTAGCACCAAAGGCTTTCATAGGCTTAAAGCATCAAAGGCTCATCGTTTCGGCCACTGCATCTACATTTCAATGCTGTTGCAGGAAAGAAACAATCAAGGAAACACCATGGGTTTCCAGCCGGGCGGCTACTTCAGTTGCAGTCTATACGAAATCGAACGAAAACCTAGTGGAAATGATCGAAGATGAGATTCACTATGCGCTTGAATCAGACCCTCCCACCGAGGTAAAGTGAAAGAAAAATCCCTAAGAGCTTATGATCTTTCTCTGAAGAGTTGCATATAGTTATGATTCCTTTCTATTGAATGTGTTTATAGGATCCTAAACCCCGGGCACAATTCCTTGGGATATCGAAGATATGCTGGGCAATCAGGCTGTTATTTTGCGGAAGAAACATGGTAACGAGGATATAAAAGTTGAAGTTATGCCAGGGGACATGGGTGACGAGGAGGAGGAGGAAGAAGATAGCGATAGTGATATCACTTCTGTTGAACCCCATGTTTATCTAACAGTCACTATTTCTAAAGGAGAAGGTCTTTTCCTCGAGTTTATATGCACTGGGTATGCCAAAGAGGTTTCAATCGATGCAATGGCCTTCAAACACCCACAGAAAAATACAGCAGATGAAGGAGATCGAATTCTGGATGATGGACCTTACTTCACGTGAGTATCATGATGCCTTATCTCTCTTTCTGTTTTTAATTTTTTTCTGTCATTCTAGTCTTCTCAGGGTTAAAGGGTCTTTAGGGGCAGGCTATCAAATTTCTCTCGGTTTAGTGGTTTGGATTTTCAAGTTTTCTGGGATCCTACAGGGCTTGAGGGGTTTGAATTTTCAAGTTTCTGGGGTTTAGAGCTTTTTGGAACTTTAGGCTTTTGAAGGTTTTAAATATATACAGGTTCGGTTTATAGATTGGATCTTATTGATTGGATTAGATCTTATGTTTATTGGGTTGTAGCGATTTGGATGAGAGTTTACAGAAGGCCCTTCATAAATACCTGGAAGTAAGAGGCATCAAGCCCATTCTAACAAATTAACTGAGCGAATATATGATAAACAAGGAGACGAAGGAAAATATCAATTTGTTGAAAACTGTTTTTACGAAAAAAAAAAAAAACACTTGCTTGAATATTCATGATTTCATCCATAACAATAAAAAATTTAGAACCAGACCCCATATACAATATCTAAACCATAACAATCTGCAAATAAGATTATATCCAATTTTCCTTTGCAGTTGTTAAAGACCACGTAAAATTTTCATGTATAGGTGTCTGCAGCACAGACTCCATACAGAATAAGGCACACGGAACATTCACTTTGTCTAGTTGCACCATTAACACAGTTTATCTTCCAGTGTAGTTCCTTGATCATATAATTGATTTCATAATTGTGACCTTTAAACAAAAACCTTCAGAATGTATGGATAACCCCAACTCAAAAACAATTTCTAACTGGCTGGTCATTAACAGGACACCCTAACAAGCTGTCCTGTCAATGACAAGTTAGTATTTGCCAGACATATACATGATGCTAACATGGTGGGAAGGTTGAAAGTAATAGAAAGACATCTTCTACTTATCACAAAATGTGTTCTGTCCGTATAACAGAGGATTCCATAAATTCATGTGCGTGCTTGGGCCTCAGCAAGTGAAATGGCCAATGCTAGCATCATCTGTTCTTCAAAACTCTCGGGGACCCCATAAGGCTGTGCATTAAAGGAAGGTGGATCAGCATAATTTTCAGTATTGTGAGGAACTTCAGGTGCTTACCAAGGTAAGTCTGAAGCTGAGGGTACACTACTTGAAAAACTAGTCCCAACTTCAACTACTTCAGAACTATGATCAAGTACCCAATCAGACATTGAGCCTTGAATTCCTTCTCTTATACATGGAGAAAACACACGTTCTCTTTCAGGTGAAACCTATATCCAACTGTCTGGTGCATGGGCCTCAGCTCTGTCACCACCTCCTATATCCACACTGTTTTTATCCTCTTCTGTGCATAACTGTTGTTGCTGCTCTTTTGTCTCTCGGTTTCCATGCCCTCTTTCCTGTATGTCAGAGACTGATAATTCTTGCTCACTGTTTGGGTTATGATATATAACCTCCTGTCCCTCTATGCCACCACTTCCAGCAAGGTCTCTGCAACTTTGATGATTTTGAGAGCTTTGCCTTGCAGATGTTTAATCACTATTTAGTACTTGTCTTTCAGCTAATGTTGCAATTGCACAAGCAAGGCACCCTGTCACAGAGCTACTTGGCACAACCTCTCTTGAATCAGTTGATGTTGGACGTGACATAGTAGACTCAGAACTATCCCTCAACCTAGATGTTTGACCAGGTCTAGACGAAAGAATGTTTTTCAAGGAGAAAGAAGAGGGTCTCGAGATTCTATGTGCAACATGCTCTTGGATAGAGAGCCAAATAGCTTCCATAACCATTATGTCCTCTTGGTCCAAGTCAAATTCATCGTCCCTGTTGTATCGACCAGGCAAAGGTTTGGACCTTGTATCAGCAACCCCAGATGAACCATGAGTTGAATGAATCCCATTTAGATCTGACGAGGAACCATGAGTGGCATTGACCCCATTAGTATCTGATATTGCATTGCAAACAGGAAGATCCTGTCTGTCAACTTCTTCAGAAGGTAGTGCCAGTCCAGCATGCATAGCCTCTTGTCTTCTATGCATTCTCTGCTCCTCGGCTTGAAGCTCTTGTTGTTGCATCCTTATTTTTTCTTCAACCAATTTTTGCTCTTCAGCTTGTTCAATTCCTTTCTCCTCTTTTGTTTTAGCACCTCTATACTCCACAACATAGTTTGAAGTTTTGCAAAAGGGACATTGTGTAGGGGAGATTACAATTTGGGGGCTTTGTCTGCAAAAAACATTTTGTACAAATGCCTTTCAGGCAACATCTTGACCTATTAAGGCTTCGATAGTAAAGAAAACAAATGGGACACTCGTCAAGATCGACAGTGGATTCCTCTCCTCCAGGATAACAAGGAGCCAATTTGGCATCAAGAATATATTGAAAAGTAGAACGTAATCGACGTCTTTGTTTTTGTAGCCTATTATGCATAAGACAAAAGAAGGGCTAATTGTGCATCAGTAAACAAAATTGACTGATCTTGGAGTGCAGAGGAGAATGGCAAAGGTCAGTTGCCCTCAATGGGGGAGAACACTAGTTTCTTTAGTGTTATAACTTGAAACTTAGCGATATGAAATCAATGTCAGTGGGCAGCCTATCATCATCTCAGCTAACCAATGAAGCTGGTCCTTCGTTAGCCAACTACAGTGGATTTGGATAGCTTGTGGTGGTAATCATTGCATGTTATCGAAACCATTCTGATGCTTTCTCCTGTTAATTGTTCATGTGGAAAAGAAAACAGATATGATGAATTTGTATTTCCTTACAAGGGAACAAAATTTCACAATAATATTTTTTTATGAGTGTTTGGCCAAATAGGCCCACCTTCTACCTAAATGTTTAGTCCCAGCCTCCAGGGAAACTAAATCTAGCTTAACATTAATACAAAATATGCTTCAGAATCATATACATGTATCACTTTAAAGTCACGCGGGGACAATAAACATTTACAGTTAACAATATAGATTAAGAACTAAGTGTATAGTAGCAACTACGAGAGAACGAGGATTGTTGTCCTAGTGCAAAATCCACACCTTGTGCTTTCCTAAAAATAGAAGCATCTACAGATGTAAGAAAGTGTAAATACATAAACGGCTCATCTCAAATCTATTCACAACCTTGCTTTGTATCAACACAGTACCAGTAAGCAGCTACAATGGAGAATTTAAATATTTTTCCTATAGATTCAGCGAATCTCTCAGATGGTTGACTGATACCAATACCACTAGTGTAAAAGATGGATTATGAAATACATCATATTAATTGTGATGAACATACGTACTTACAAATTCAACTAAAGTACCTTTTTAGGTTTTGACTCGATAAACATCTCTAGCAATTAATGGATAAAGTCACATGGACACCTGATACTGCACATACAGGACATAGTTGAGGAACATATGTGGTAACATGTCAATTGTGATACAAGACTGTATGAGAATTGAATAAAGCAGCACAAGTAATTATATAAATTATACACAATTGCTGAAATATTGATATTAATGAATATAACTCTGTATTTTGTATGCATTTGTGAAATGTTATGAATGCATTTCAAAATGGCACTTTAAAAATTTCAGGAAATAGAAAAATGGTGCATTTGCACAAATACACATATAAGATTTCCTCACCAAACATCTCAGAAGCTTTCAATCATCTCCTGAAAAAACACTTTCACATTTTTCAAGAAGCCAAATGCATTGGAGGTGGATTTTGGAAAAATCTGATGTTAGATGCAAGGTTTGAGTGGTTGAGGCTTGTGATCAGACAAAGCAATGATTTTTTTGGAGCTTTTCTAAGCCCTTCTATCCATTGTCATCACTGATGAAATTATATTTATCATTTGAGATTAGAGCACTGCAAGTGCAAACAGAATTTTAATGAATAACCATTACAGGCTCTGTATCTGCAAGCATTATGAGGAGTTTTCAGTTGCAGGAAGTTTGTGGTTGCAGTGATTTGTTTTTGCAATTCCCACCGTGCTTAACTAAATTTGCTGGTCCACTTGGTTGTCCACCCTACCAACACAAGGTACTCTTCTTCCCTTTGGCTCCCCGAGCTCCAGTGCGATTGTAGGCGGGAGGAGAGGATAACACTAGCCAGTAGGAATTTGGTATTTTACTTCGACAAAATTATTCCATGAATTACATCCAAAAACACCACAAAATGTGTAGAATTTTACAAGATGGATATTGCCAACAAATTAATCAAATTTGCAATAAATAGGGTTTCTAGAATCTGTTACAAATACCAACAAATGGCTGACAATAACTCTTGATATTCCATTACATCATTGGAAATGAAGCCCAAATTGGAGATCTGGTTTATCCCCACTTCCAACCCACATATTTTCTAATTGATGTTGATGAAGCTCTACGAGCTTTATGAATGAAATCTACACAATAGTGAGTTGGGGTTTTGTCCAACACACCAAGATGTTGGAAAAGTAACTAGTTTCGGTCTTCATAATTGTATTTTACTTATGTCATTATGTATATTTTATGTATCAAGAAAAAGAAGAAAGAAAATATTGTTTTTCAGCCATGAGTTTCATGCTCCATTTAATGGTCATCTAGGTCAAGCATGCATTTCATGCTCCTAGATTTTTTCAAGAAATATTTGTCATGAATCAAAAGAATTATTGTCATATGTAAAAGACCCTTTTGGGAAAATTTGTATTAAGAAAGAAACATTATTTGGACTCCCAAGACAAAGTCGGCCCTACCAAGATGAAGTTTCCTAAAAGAGCTCTGTTCGACCTCTTGAAGAGTGTATATATAGCATGAGACATTGACTCATTTGGAGCACTTGCACAAGTTCGATCTGCAGTAAGATAAGAAGATTTTCGAAGAACAAAAGTCAAGGAGAGAAGGACAATTCAAGAGAGAAGGAAGAAGAAATGGAAATCGAATCATCTCTCTCACACGTGCGAGAAGTTAGGGTATTTCGGGCAAGTTGTAGGGGCTGACAATTCCAGGCTGAATTGCAAACCTAAAGTTGCAGGACTGAGACTTTGATCGAAGTAGTTTGTGAAGAGTTTCACATGCGTTGAATTTAGTAGATTTTGTCTTGTTTGGAGGAGATCATTTGGAGGGTTGACTTGGGGCTTGAGGAGGTCTTAGACTTGGTCTTTGGGTTTTGAAGGTCTCATTTTGATATGATTCTATAAGAAGAGGATTGTTCGGGTTTTCCCCAGTTGTGGGGTTTTGCCCTGGCGTTGAGCCTTTATCTTGTGTTCCTTGTGTTTTGTGATCTTCATGTTTTTTATAATTTCTCGATGAAGAAGTAAAACAAAATAATAAAATACCCACAAACATCACAAGTAATTATCAAGTAAGGAGAATCAATAATAATATATTTACGCCGGAGGCGTTTTCCATTGCGGGCTTGGGGTGAGCCAACACTGTTCACCCCAGCGAATGAGAGACACTTTTCCAAGTGCATGGAACCTATGAGATTTCGCCACTTGTTTGTATAATCTCCGTTCAACTGCGCCGCCAGCTGCACCAGTTCCTCCTCGTTCGCTCCGCTCTGCCTTATCTCTCCAGCTGCCCCTGTTTGATGCTGGACACACTCTCCTTGTAAGGAACCGGCCTTTTGTCCTCACAGGCCATACGCATCCTGCTTTGGCTCCTCACCCCGGTCGTAGAAGGCGCAATCACGGTGATTTTCTGGGAATTAGGCGACCCGGACGTGTTCACATGAATGACATCAGAGCATTTGAAGAGGGCAACCACAGGGCTCAGAGAATGCATAAGGTTGGATGGCTTTCCCATGTTCGGACGTCGCGGGGAGACCAGCATCACTGCGAACTTGCTCCTGCTACCTTGGCCATCAGTGGCGCCCCTGCTTCTGTCACTGGCTCTGTTCTACTGGGCTTGCCCCTAATTATGCGTGCACTGGCTCTGTTCTACTGGGTTTGTCCCCAGCTATGCACGCACTGTTTGCTATCTAAGCTCATGCTCCTGCCTTCTCCGTCGGGCGAAGTGAAAGTGCCCTTCCGATTCACTTAATTTGAGATACCACAGGTTCACTTAATTTAAGATACCACAAACTCTGCCCGCTCCCCTGTTATTGCAGGTCGCGCACTTCATCTAAGCGCATGCTCTATCTAAGCTCATGCTCCTGCCCTTCACAGTACGCAGAAACGAGGGAAATTGACCTCGAGCCAATAGCAAAGGCGGCTAGAGCACGTGCATAGGAGGTAGCACAGGATTTACAGGACTTTTTTGTGGCACACTCATTGGTGGGATGTACAGATTGTGCTCTACTCATAAGTGGAATATACAGGGTTTTGTGTGATATACCTATGTGGGGGAGGAGTGAAATGGAGAGAATATCTTGAATTAGCTTGTAAAAGGAGGGTTTTTGGGAATATACCCATATGTGGGATATGCAGAGGTTTTGCGCGAGAGACCCGTGTCTTCAGTGGACAGAAATGAAGACAATGATTTGAATTTGGAGGTGAAATAGGGTTTTTGGGCATTGGGATTTCGGGGAAGGGTTTAGGAGGAGGATGCAAATGGGTTGTTCTATGTCAAAAGCAGTCGACGAGCTAGTAGTGTCGATGTGTAAGGAGAGGAAGCATTTTATTAAGCAGGCGGTGGACCAGAGGTATGCGCTGGCTCCAGCTCATGTAGAATACCTTCAAGCTCTAGGTGGCATTGGAGAAGCCCTCAGGGTTTTTGCTCAATGGGAGACGCAGTTGTTGTCGTCCTCGGTCCCTCCGTCGCCTGTAATTAGCTCTTCTGAGAAGAAATCTTCAGAGCCCGTCGTTGGCCCCGATAAATCTTCGACTACCTCCTCTTTGCATCTGCATTCGGATTCTCATTCCCATCACTCGCATTCACATTCGGATTCACATTCCCATCATTCACATTCACACTCGGCATCTCCTGCAGCAAGTCCTGCATCTCCACTGCAAGACTATGGGCATTGGGAATCTCCTTCAACGTATACAAGCCCGCCTCGTATGGACTATTTGAGATCTGGCGGTACGCCTTCCAGGACCTATGAGGAGAGGCCACGCTCTCCAGAGAGAGCGACATGGGATTTTTCAGGTGCTTCTCATATGGATAGTTTTTTTGGCAATCCTATGCCTTCAACTCCTGCTCCGGCTTCTCCGCCGGGGCCTTCATACAGTCCAAATCATCCCCCTCCACCTCCTCCTCCTTCCTGTAGCCAAGCATGGGACTTTTTCAATCCATTCATTTCGGTCGAGAACATGTATCCTTTTTACAATCAAAGCAGACCGAGATCAGCATCTGAAGGAAGCAGTCGTGATTCAAGTCGGGTGAGGGAGGAAGAGGGAATTCCTGATTTGGAAGATGAAGATCAGGGAGAGGATACGAAGACAAAACTGCAAAGAGATATAAAGGCAGCAGGGAAAAGTCAAGCTACTGACACTCGGTCTGCGGATCCTGTGGCAGATACTAGTATGCGTTCTGTTACCCACCCTGAGCCCGAGGAATCTGTAAAAGAGAAAGTTCCTAGCAATACCGGGGAGGATGAGGATAGAGAAAAGAACAAAGGGAAAACTGGGGCTTTGCCAGTTGACGAGGCAGCAGTGGAGAGTGGAGCACCTTCAGGTGGAAACAATGATCAAGCTCCTTTTGTTACTCAAAGAACTAGGGATTTAGTCGAAGTTATAAAAGAGATTGAAGATCAGTTTAAAAGGGCGCAAGATTCTGGCAAGGAGGTTTCCAAGATGCTTGAGACAAACAGAGTTCCTTATCGTCCAAGATATAGTTTACTTAAAGGTATGCTTTTCCACTTCCTTTATTGGATGTTTTAACAAAAGGCTTGTTGAATGTGTTCATATTTTGTAATAACTAGTTTTGGTTTGAAATTATAAATACTTGACTTTTCACAACCTGTTCATTCCCCAGTGGCCAGCTGTAAATAATGCTTGTTACTACCCAATTCATGATTCATACGACACTTGCAATTTTCTCAGAGTGTGCTAAATCATGCAAAATATTGTTGTTGTCTGGGGATTCAATTTTTCGTGGAATATTACTCGTCAGGCTAACGAACGGTGCAATTTTGCAGTTAAGCACAGAAGCTTGATTTCTGGTTATATTAGTAGTGTTATGCTGAGTTTTTTTTTTTTTAAGTCTTTCTTTGAATACAATATCATGTCAATTTAAATAGAGTGGAGGATGTGAATTAAAAATATCATTTGTCTGCTTTTTCTATAGTTGTATAGGACGTAAAGGAATTTTATTCGAGTATAGGAGGAAATGTTGGTTTTCTTGTTCAATTTAGACTTCACATTGGATCGACAATATACATCTGAATTCAGTACCCTGTAAATGGATAGAAATATGTTGATTTTCTTGTCCAATTTAGATGTCATATGTAAATGATGATATGTATTTGAAATCTGAACCCTGTAAACAGAGAAATAAAAATTATATGGAACAATGGTTATTAAAAAATTTCAGCTATTTGATGTCTCACACATATCGATGCAGCACTTTCTGCCAGGGTCTTGAATGCAATTACTTGGCATCGAGCTAAGTCATCTGAACCTTCATCATCAAAGCAACCGCATTCCTTGAAACCAAAGAAGTACGTTGATGCCTATAACAATGATCTTGATGATGATACTGGCATGGTTTCTGGTAGCCATGCATCAACTTTAGACAAAATATATGCATGGGAGAAAAAGCTTTATGAGGAAGTCAAGGTATTTTTCATATCAATATCTATTCTCCATTCTTCATCATTGCTACTTTCACTGAAAGTCATGAATGCAGTAATCGATTTTCTTTCTAATATCTTGAATGCTGCTATTTATCCAATTATGTAAGCATAGTTCAATTCATCCAATTATTATGTGTTTTCTACAGATTTCATTTAGAATTTTTGAGTTTACTTGCATGGTGTTTTTAGTGTCTCTCCCACCACACCTGTATCAACCATGGCACAAAATGTGACTTAATGTCATTGTTAGCAAACAGCTTTTTCAAGTTAGTCAATCTTCAATATGCAAATCTCTAAGCAATTAATGCTATTTAGACGATGGTTCACTAATTGCACCATGAAGGATGGTGATTTAAACTTCTCAATATCCAGCTATGAACTGTAGCTACTGGAAGGCTTCCCTCCCCCCCAGTGCTCTTACTCTTGAAGCTAGATTTAGAGTGAATTGCTCTCCCAGGACATTTCGTGTGCTCCAGAAAGAATTCCCTATGCTCCTGGAACAATTGTTGTTGCTACTAGACCATGGAAGAAGAAATTAGAAATCGCTCATGGAAAAAGGCTTAAGAAAGCTTAGTGAATAGTAGAATTGTGTCTTTTTTCTTTTTCTTTTTCGATTTAGAATCTAGTTTTGAGAACTTAAAATTATTTGTCAGAATTTTTCAGTTTAGAATCGAGATTTGAGAACTTAGAATTATTTGTCTTTATTGTGGCCTATTTTGTAAACATTATAAATGAGAGTTAAAGTTTGAATTGTGAATTGCATATTACAACTCTTTGGTCATGTTGCCTTGTTTCATTGTTGGTTTTTCTTAGTTCTTCAGATCAGGTTTATTTCTAATCACGATCATAAACATACTGTAATACACAACATCAAGCACTTTGCGCAGTGAAAATGTAACAGCAGTGAATCAACAAAGTAAACAGAAATATAAGTGACCCAAAACTTGTTTTTATTCCTCATTTATAAAACAAACATAGGGCTCTTGTACCAAGGATCATGGCCCTTACAAAGCCCTGATACAAGACAACTAGGGCTTGAGGTCAACTTCTTTTGACCCTCAATCTACCCAAAAGACCAAGAACAAAACTTGGCTTACTTGCTGAAGATGCCCTTACACAACAGTCCTTTTAGTTCACTGTCTTCACACCTGGCAGGTCCTTTGCCTCCTTTGACCACAGAGAAAATAAATCCTTGTACTCCTCTATCCACCAACTGCTCACAAACTTTTTATTTTCATTAAATTACTTCCCTTACATATCTACCGCCCCGGCGTTCCTTTGCACCTCTTGGTGCAATTGCTAGTATATACCTTGATTTTCCAACACAAGAAACCCAAGGGCTTTTGTCCTAGGGCTCTCTGAACCTGAAACCAAGTTCTCAAACTTCCCAAAAGAAAATATTCCAAATCCAAGATATCTCAATGACTTGTTCTCCCCTCTTTTAAAGACTTGATGGCTCTCTCTTCAACTTTCTACAAGCACTTTAATTTTATATTTTTATTTCCATTCTAGAAGCTTCTCCCTTTTTTTTATTTTAATTAAGTCACTTTTTATCCCAGAAAATGATTAATCTACCTCTATGATTCCTCTGCCACTGAAAGTCACTTTTCATCATCCCATCCTATAGTTCTCTTCTTCCAGGTTCCAACGCGATTTTACACTAAGGTGTTTCTTCAAATAATCTGCCCCAAATAACACATTTAGCGTATTTAATTAAAATGGGCTTGATAATAACCTCGTTTTATGAGAGCCATATGAATGCAATGGAACCAAGAACGAATTGTGTGAAACTGACCTTGATGATGGAATATAGCAAGCGAGCCTTGTCGGGCCTGATAAAACTGTGACGATGGTTGTGTAATCATAGTAGGATTGGATAAGTAGTTGAATTGCTGAGTATTGATCTTAAAAATCAAAATTATATTGTGATAATTGTTTGGAAGAATCTACTGTTTGGTTGGGCAGCCATCCCTAACTTAGTTGGGAATCATATTTCTGTTAGATATCCTTATTACGGTGGAAATTTTTTTGCTATTTCAATGATGTCTACTGTTGAGAAAATGAACACTACTGTTGTATAATCTTGTTGAATTATTGTAACCCTGATAAACATAGAATCCTAATGGCTAAAATTACCGTAGGAAATTACATTATTGTGGAGTCATATGGATCATGACATGGGCTTATATTCCGAGGACCCAACCCTAATACTGAAACCTCTGTCTATGTATCTCAATTTTCAACAGAAGCCTCAGTCTCTTAGCTCCAAGTCATCTGCAAGACTGAAATCATGGTTGCTAGTTAAGATGAATTTCTTCTTTTACAACAGTGTTTGGTATTGAATTTCCTCATTCTATCTAGGATTTATGAGATGTGCAATAAATCAATTAGAGAAATTTCTGAGTTGATGGTTACATTTGTACCATAATAAGCTTATATTATGTTAATGATGAAACAAACGTAGATTAAATCTGAACTCAATTATTATGCTTTCAGATTTGGCTAGGACTAAAGGAAAAGGAAACCATTGTTTGATGTGTTGAATCTAGGCTTGTCTATTCTATTATCAGTTATTCTGTTGAATCTAGGATTGGATAAGTAGTTGAATTGCTGAGTATCGATCTTGAAAATAAAAATTATATTGTGATAATTGTTGGGAAGAATCTACTGTTTGTTGGGCAGTCATCCCTAACTTAGTTGGGAATCATATTGCTGTTAGATATCTTTATTACGGTGGAAATATTTTTGCTATTTCAATGATGTCTACTGTTGAAAAAATGAACATTGCTGTGGTATAATCTTGTTGAATTATTGTAACCCTGATAAACATAGAATACCAAGGGCTAAAATTACCCTAGGACATTACATTATTGTGGAGTCATATGGATCATGACATGGGTTTATATTCCGAGGACCCAACCCTAATACTGAAACTTCTGTCTATGTATCTCAATTTTCAACAGAAGCCTCAATCTCTTAGCTCCAAGTCATCTGCAAGATTGAAATCATGGTTGCTAGTTAAGATGAATATCTTCTTTTACAACAGTGTTTGGTATTGAATTTCCTCATTCTATCCAGGATTTATGAGATGTGCAATAAATCAATTAGAGAAATTTCTGAGTTGATGGTTACATTTGTACCATAATAAGCTTATATTATGTTAATGATGAAACAAACGTAGATTAAATCTGAACTCAATTATTATGCTTTCAGATTTGGCTAGGACTAAAGGAAAAGGAAACCATTGTTTGATGTGTTGAATCTAGGCTTGTCTATTCTGTTATCAGTTATTATGTTGAATCTAGGATTGGATAAGTAGTTGAATTGCTGAGTATCGATCTTGAAATTAAAAATTATATTGTGATAATTGTTGGGAAGAATCTACTGTTTGTTGGGCAGTCATCCCTAACTTAGTTGGGAATCATATTGCTGTTAGATATCTTTATTACGGTGGAAATATTTTTGCTATTTCAATGATGTCTACTGTTGAAAAAATAAACATTGCTGTGGTATAATCTTGTTGAATTATTGTAACCCTGATAAACATAGAATCCTAAGGGCTAAAATTACCCTAGGACATTACATTATTGTGGAGTCATATGGATCATGATATGGGTTTATATTCCGAGGACCCAACCCTAATACTGAAACCTCTGTCTATGTATCTCAATTTTCAACAGAAGCCTTAATCTCTTAGCTCCAAGTCATCTGCAAGACTGAAATCATGGTTGCTAGTTAAGATGAATTTCTTCTTTTACAACAGTGTTTGGTATTGAATTTCCTCATTCTATCCAGGATTTATGAGATGTGCAATAAATCAATTAGAGAAATTTATGAGTTGATGGTTACATTTGTACCATAATAAGCTTATCTTATGTTAATGATGAAACAAACGTAGATTAACTCTGAACGCAATTATTATGCTTTCAGATTTGGCTAGGACTAAAGGAAAAGGAAACCACTGTTTGATGTGTTGAATCTAGGTTTGTCTATTCTGTTATCTGCTATTCTGTTGAATCTAGGATTGGATAAGTAGTTGAATTGCTGAGTATTGATCTTGAAAATAAAAATTATATTGTGATAATTGTTGGGAAGAATCTACTGTTTTGTTGGGCAGTCATCCCTAACTTAGTTGGGAATCATATTGCTGTTAGATATCTTTATTACGGTGGAAATATTTTTGCTATTTCAATGATGTATACTGTTGAAAAAATGAACATTGATGTGGTATAATCTTGTTGAATTATTGTAACCCTGATAAACATAGAATCCTAAGGGCTAAAATTACCCTAGGACATTACATTATTGTGGAGTCATATGGATCATGACATGGGTTTATATTCCGAGGACCCAACCCTAATACTGAAACCTCTGTCTATGTATCTCAATTTTCAATAGGAGCCTCAATCTCTTAGCTCCAAGTCATCTGCAAGATTGAAATCATGGTTGCTAGTCAAGATGAATTTCTTCTTTTACAGCAGTGTTAATTTGGCATTGAATTTCCTCAGTCTATCCAGGATTTATGAGATGTGCAATCAATCAATTACAGGAATTTCTGAGTTGATCCTTACATTTGTACCATAATAAGCTTATCTTATGTTAATGATGAATCAATTACAGGAATTTCCTCAGTCTATAACCACAAAAACCACCATTTGTTGTGCCCACAAAAACCACCCCTATGATTTTTCCCTAATAGGAAAACAGGGGACCCCCATGAAAATGAGATATTTCTGCCTACTTTACTACTTTTGGTCCTACTGTATATCTCTTTTCTAGTTTGATGGGGAATCTAATGATCTTGTGTCTTGTATGGTCCTTTCAGGGTCTTTATGCCTTTCTTGCTTTCTTCATTTGATGCTTTGGTTTTATCTTGGTTTATTTGCTTGCTCCTGTGAAGTTTTGGGAAGATTGCTCATACTCTTGATTTGCTTTTGATATTAGATTCTCTGATTGCTCTTGATGGTTTGGTTACTATGATTTAGTATCCTTATGCTTTGCTCTGATTCCTTTCATATGGCTTTTGAGTATTATATCCTTCCTGGTGTTGTAGTCTTGCTTGCTCTCTACTTATGGATTTCCCCTTTCATATAGTTGATCCTTTATACTTCTTATGATGAGCTCTGATGCTGATGATATGACACATGGAGAGGATGCAAATGAAAAGGACTCTACTTTGATGGAATCAAGAATGAAAGGAGTAACACAGTGCATCACAAAAGAACTCATACTGGAACTTAAGGATGGTGTGGTTGAGGCTCATCTTCCACTGACTGTGGATGCTGCTACTGCTTTGATACTAGCTCTGGTTCCATGAAGGAATGATGAAGTAATTTAATGTTGACATTCTTATCACTTCTATGTTTGGCTGCTCTTGCCAGGGAATGTGGAAGGGATGTCTTCACCTGAAGGAATGCTTGACCCTTTACATGGGTGTTTGCTGCCTCTTATTATCTGATGCTTAGGCATGTTCTGGGACTGATAACAGAAGTATTACAGAGTATACAGGCTACAGTTGGTGTCTCCATGATTAGATTAAGAGATCTCCTTGTACAGGGTTGTCCTCGAAGAGAAAGGATGGAAGGATCCTTCCTAGCTTGATATTTGATTTCTGGAATAAAAAAAGGAAAACATCTGGTGGATCTAGAAGTTGCTGTGTGTTCCTCCTGGATAATGACACATCATACCTAGCATGGGTAGATATGATTCTTGGAAAAGAGTTGAGAATGTCATGGATGAAGGTTTCATAAAGAGTTGGCCTCAAGGACATTGGAAGATCCTAAAGGAAGGAGTGGTTATGTCAATATGATTGGCATATTCTGGCTGTTGGTCATCATGGTGGCCTGACACAGGTTGTTCATGTTCATCTGTAAGTGATTCTAGGCCCCAAGCCTTTAATCCTGGGCTCCCATGAGTTTCTCTGATGGAAGGTGTTTTGATGCTTTCATATTGATGCCTATTGAACCCTAGGCTCTCCCCTGATGCCTCCATTCTTCCTTTGATGGATTTCTACCCTCTTATGTGACGCCGTCGTATTGTCTCTGCCTCACCTTGATGCTTTTGATGCCCTCCTGGCTTGAGAATATGGCGAAAAGGTTTGAGGGATGTCTCATGACTGGCTTACTCTTTTAAGGAGCTCCTTGGTTCCTCTTCCCTTGATGATCTTACTTGAAGTTTATTTGGTTGAGCCTGCTCCCTAGTACTTCCTGGGTATGTTTGATTGTATGAGGCCTCTCTGGCACTGTCTTAGACCTTTGCTTAATCTTGTTTTAATGCTTTACTCTCCTTGAGTCTCTCTATGGATATGCTGATACCTCTGCTTTTCTTGTTCTTGTTCACATTTAGAACATGCTTGAAAGGTTGAAGGAACTTGCAAATGATTTGATTTAGTGAAAGAATAGACTTGATTAATGATAATCTGATGACGCTAAAGCATGGCCAAGAGTAGATGGACTATCTAGCCTCTTCAAGGTTATAGAAGAATGATTCAAGGATGTTCACCAGAAAGTGCTCCTCTCCAAGGAAGTCTAGCATGAGAGCAGTTGATGACAATGGAATGGTATGTTTGAAGGTGCTTACAAGTCTTAACAATTACATATAGTTGTAAGGCTCTTACACACAGTTGGATATTTTTGAAGTTTTATCTAGCTTATAACACACAGTTTTTCTGCTACATTAGTTGATGCCCCTATTCCTTTACGCATTGATCTAAAGATAATTGCATACATGTTACTTATTGAAGCATGCAACTCTCTGTCTTTTGGGTTTGTATGGTAGGTATCCTGATGATGAAGCAGGTGAAATACCAATGGCATTTATTGTGAGGAAGTCTGACATCAATCTCTCTGAAGAAGATGTAAAAAAATTTGTCGCAAATCAGGTAAATGAAACACACATATATTTAGTTTGTGAACTTGCCTGCTCTCAACCTAAAACTATGGTTTCTTTTGTTAGAGATCTGCTAATTTCCAAGCGAAAATATCTTTTGTGTGCAGGGTTCTCCATACAAGAGGATACGTCGAGTAGCATTTGTCAATTCAATTCCCAAGTCCCCCACTGGAAAAATCTTAAGAAAAGATTTGATTCCTGAAGCTTTGTCCACCTCCAGATTGTGACTCCCACAGAACAACCTTTAATCTTTGTGAAGCAATATCATCTGCTAGTTTTTTATTTGAAGTTTGAACAGCATTTTTTTATTCAAACAACATATTTTAAAAGTGCGTGTCTAGCTGGTATAATCTCACAATGTTGGTTATAAGCATCGATCAATTCGTTTGATCTTTTGTGTCACTCAGGGTATAATGTTGTAATTGACTTCCTCGGCAGTTTAAGGTATAGATAATGGAAGAAAACTAAACATTTTATTATCATTTTCCTTTGCTTTATCATACTTGCTTTTGTCATTTGTCTACAGAACAACTAAACATATCTACAATCTTTGTTTACATCAATTCTTGGATATCTTCGTCATGACTTCTAGCATGCTATTGACAGATGAAACTTGCAGCACCCAGAGAGAGCATTTCTCTGGTTGGTGTGCAGAACTTGTAACATTTTGATCCTACTTGTGGTATTACAATCAAATATTCATGGACATAGAGAAAGTTATAAAGTTATGAATCTAGACTTGTTTTCATTTTATGAAAAGTTGATTTTTATTGTGAGTTCGTGACATTCATGAGGATTCAAACATTACTCTACAATTGTTGTTAGATAACCACCTTATTCAGTTATGCAGAAAAGAGGAAAGGAGTCAACTGGTATGACTCATGATCAAACCACCTTATTCAGTTATGCAGAAAAGAGGAAAGGAGTCAACTGGTATGACACATGATCAGCTGGCAACTGTTGTAGAGAAAACACGATTTCTAGAAGAATCATCTAATCACAAGCTTGTCTTGGAACATTTGACTTGGGTTTGTCATATAATCCCAATCACCTTTATTATAATTCATTGGAATTTGGTTGGCTTCGTTGTCTTCTGTGTCTATACTTGTGGTTTTGTATTGAGATTATTTGGGCTTGCTGTCAGTGTTTTTCACTTCCGAGAATGCTTTGTTTTTGTTTTTCTCGAATTATGTGTTGAACATTTTTTTAAAATCAATGCTTATTATACAATTTCAAGGTCTGTCATAAATCACATAATTCTTTAAATGGTGCTAGCTCATTGGAAGAGCACCTGCCATGCAGGAGGTTGGTGGTTCGATTCCACTGCACCCTACCATGAATTATTCAATGATATTATTGATTTTTTTAATTAAATATTTTTATATTGATTTATTTTAATGGTGAGATATTTTTCTGGAGTCATTGTTTTATATTGTCTCTAGAAAGACAATAGATAGGATTAAAGACATTGTCTCCATAGAGACAATATGTCTTTAATTCCATCTATTGTCTTTGGAGAGACAAAAATGAAATTGTCTCAAGTTAAGACAATTTACCCAAAAATTGTCTTAAAACCCCCCTTTGTGTTGTAGTGCAACTATTGTCTCTGAAGAGACAAAAATGAAATTGTCTCTGTAGAGACAAAAATGCTTGTGCTATATATTGTCTTTATAGAGACACTATTTTAAGACAATTTAATTTGAGACACCCGCTTAAAGACAATATTTAAGACAATACACAAGTTTTCTTTTGTCTCAAATTAAGACAATTTACCCAAAAAATGTCTTAAATATTGTCTTAAAACCCCCCTTTATGTTGTAGTGACAGTTAGCCCAGATTAGAGGATAATGTTTTTAATAAAAACCATATTATACATATTGTATAAGTAGGGCATCAGACATCTTGTGCAACTAGGTGGAACATTTACCATCAAACCAAAGGAATGGGGAACTTCTCTTCCACCAGACATCTCAACATTTCCCAGCCAACTCCAAAGAGGAAAGATGCAGCAAAGGCAATACCACCCCCAACGATTTGTGGATTTGCCACCATTACAGTAATCAAATACAAACAGAAAAATCCCAGCGCCCACACCACCTGTAAAGTGGATAAAAGTGCTATCAAAAACAACAAGAGGAGGAGGATTTTAATGTAAAAGTTCTTAGAAATGAGGAAAGAATTAGCAAAGTCTAAATACCATCCCCCAACGTATGCCACCATTCCAGAATTCAAACACGAACAATAAAATCCCCATGGCCCACAAAACCACCTGTAAAGTGGATAACAGTGCTATTAATAATGATAGAGGAAGAGGAAAGACAGTCTCAAGGTAACCCGAGATCTCAGCGAAGGACATGCAAACTGCACGCAAACTACACGGGTCTTTTACTTGCAAATCGATTCCAAACACCAAAACTCTTGCAAATCGATTCCAAACACCAAAACTCCAGAGGCCAGGTTTCAATGAACAAACTTTCCAGGATTTCAATGAAAATTCCGCCAGAATTATTTTCCAATTCAATGAAAATTCCGCCAGAATTTCATTATTTTCTGGGCAAAAGCATTATTTTCCAAGCAAATTTGTGGCCTTTTTAGACTACTACGACAATTCTAAAAATCCATAACCTCAAAAATTTCAAGTCCATAGCTCCACCTGACTGATGGAAATAGAAGACCTTTGCCAGATCTTTTCGCCAAAGTGGAACTTTTCTTCCACGGAAAGGAAGATTAGGTTCGTCAGATTGAGGCCTTTGCTAGCAAAACTGCGAAACTGCGGTCAATGATCCAGAAACTGGAACTTCCACTCAAAAATAGCTTCCAACCGTTCACTCCAGGAATGTCTATCTAACAGTCTTAACAAAAACCTGCAAATTCAAATATAATTAACACTAAAAAACGTTTTTGGAATTTTTGAAACCAACGGTTAATCGCAGCCATTATCGTTAAAGCCATCACCACCACATGCCTGACATAATTTGACCAAAAAAAAAACCAACACGACTTCGGAACCATCACAATACACAAAGAAGCCCCGAAGCACCGAGTTACAGTTCAATTCCTTGAAACGGAAATGCGTAAAAAACCAGCAATAAATTCATTAAAATTCCCCAAAACCCCCGTGAGAAACAAAAGAGATAGCATCATGTAAACTGGCAAAGAGCAACAATTCTACTCACTCCTGGAAATATAAGGGTCGTAAGAATTTTTTTATCAAGAACTCCGTTAATATGACACTATATATTGATCAGAAATCGGAAGAAACAAGACTGTCGATTAATAGTGATCCGAGGAATATAGAATTGGTAAAATGCGATGCTAAAATCAATAACAGAATTGAAAGATTACGCAACATAAATAAAGATAAAGATAAGCACAACTCCCTCTCAATGAAGTAATTACATACATTGATTGCCTCTGTCACGCAGTTGGTAAAGAAAAACCGTAAATCACCGGAGTCACAATGCAAGGTGACGGAGAAGGGCGGAGGTGTATTTAATGAGATGCAGTGGGCCGACGTCCGAATAGAAGGACACGGGTGTAGGACATGCACAAAGAAACGTGGAGGCATTGCGAGATTAATATAACCATGAAGAGAGCGAGAAGTCTCCACGAAGAAGGAATGGTAATCGAAATGATTTTGGCGGTAGAGTTACGTGAATTGCAACCATTCCACAGAGCGCGTATTCCTTATCGAAAAATTGAAGCTCGAGAGGCCTTTGGTTCACTGTAGAAGTCGAGCGTTAGTGTGTGAGTCCTAACATTGAGATATGCAATTTAAACATTAAAATAAAACCTAAATCAATTGCATCTCTGGTAAAATTCAGTGTAAAATCCAAAAAAAACGATTTGATAATTTCAAGGCCTTTTACTTAAGTATTCATTACATGATTAAATGTCTTTGTAATTTAAAAAATATTTAAAATTAGGATTATACATTTATTTTATTTATATATATATATATATATATATATATATATATATATTAAAATTAAAATTAAGATTATAAATTATATTTATATATTTATATTTAAAGAAAAGTAATGTTTTATATATTAGATAATATAACTTTTATTTGTATGTAATGTGTTTTTTAATTTCAGAAGAAATGTATTTCTAGTCTTTAGGAGAGGGTTAGATGTTTGATTAAAAAGTACTTTTTATTAGTTAGATTTTTATTTTTGTCTGAGGTTTAAGGATTTCTATAATTTACTTGATTATGTAATTTAGTTTTTCTATTTTAAAATAATATTAATATATTCAATCAAGTTGATTATGTGATTAAGATGGTTTCTCTATTTTAAAATAATACTCATGTATCTATTTTAGAATAACACTCATGTATTATATGTGTACTACTATTTGATTGATAAATTAATTAAGTGTTCTTTTTTAAGGCGCCCACAACATCCACACCACACAAAAAATCCGTGCAGATGATTAACTGAGGAGGTCTAACCCCAAGGGCGTAGAGGAGATTTGAGTGTGTGACCTCTCAAATGCCTAAGTACCCTTGGGACTTAATTAAGTTAATTAAGTGTTCTTATGAAATACTATTTGTAAAAATTATAAAATGGTTTGATAATGTTAAAACCCTTCTATTTAGTATTGACTACATCATTTGTAATTTTAAGAATATAATTATTTTAATCAATTGAAAAAAAAAGTTATAAATTATATTAAAAAATTCCATAAAATCAATGTGGTATCTACAATTTTTCAAATTTTCTTAGAGAAATATCATTATTTAGGTAATAAAATTTAGCAATATAGATTACGTTTTGTATGAAAAATAACATATTATTATTTGAAATAATTTCAATTTCACATAGTCATACACATATTTTATAAATTAAAAAACTATATTCTCAAAAAGTTTTTGATAATCATTTTTCCAATTTTTCATCTTCTTACACCATATTCAAATTGGATGCGGAAGTAACTCAAATCAACCCTCCAAGTTAATATAATCTTGGTTTTCTATGTTTGCATTTCCACCAATACGTGAGACCATCATTAACTTGACTTGAAAATAATGAAGAAACAAATAGTTATTAGATGTTTGTTTCAATTAGAGATTAGTTCCTAATTTCTAGGAATTAGTTCTAACTATCCTAGTCTTATACATCTTTATGAAGTTGTAATTAATTGTTGATTATTCCATTAATGTATTAAAAGCTATGGCCAGCCTCAAGGACTCCTCTCCTGAGGACTGCCAATTTCATTCATCTTTTGTCTTCCTTTCTTCCTATTTGGTATCAGAGCATAGAAAGAATCGAGGACGAGTGATGTGCCGAGTAAGGCTGCTGTGAAGGGTGCAATATCCTATGTGAGAGACTTTTTAATCGATTCATGTTGGTATTGCTGTTGAGGGTCGTGTGAGCGTGGAAGAAGAAGTATTATATTTTGGTCGTTGAATCGAGTTAAAGGATCCTGCGTGTTGAATTTGTTGAAGTTGTGCATGTGATCGAGCAGATCCTTTGCTCGGTAGAGAACTGTGAGCATAGAAAGAATCGAGGACGAGTGATGTGCCGAGTAAGGCTGATGTGAAGGGTGCAGATCCTTTGCTCGGTAGAGAACTATGAGCATAGAAAGAATCGAGGATGAGTGATGTGCCAAGTAAGGCTGCTGTGAAGGGTGCAATATCCTATGTGAGAGATTTTCTAATCGATTCATGTTGGTATTGCTGATGAGGGTCGTGTGAGCGTGGAAGAAGAATTATTATATTTTGGTCGTTGAATCGAGTTAAAGGATCCTGCGTGTTGAAGTTGTGCATGTGATCGAGCAGATCCTTTGCTCGGTAGAGAACTGTGAGTGAGCTAGTGAGAAATTTTCCCTGTAGATTAATCACTAGATGTGTGCACATAAGGAGCCAAGTGTTGTGGCTGCCACGGAGCTGTGCACATAAGGAGTCTAGCATTATTGTTTTCGTTGCAGTTTTTCGTTGTCAGATGTGCAGTCGGACACAGAGTAGTGGTCGTCAAAATCAGTGACAAGGTTTGAAGGCTTGTCGATTTTGGTGAATGCTCCAACGAATAAATTCTTAGGCATCTTAGATCTTATCAACTTGCATTTT
>JAXQQM020080639.1:0-17450 GCA_034641835.2 Pinus albicaulis | reverse complement strand
CGAATAAGAAGGTTTCAGGATCTTTAGTTTTAAGTCCATAGAAGTTTGGAAGGACAGAGGGTGAAATGTTTTTCATGGTTGTATTGGTTTCTTCATCAATTATAGGGAACCCAAAAGAACTTCCTATTCTACCTCTTCCTCCATCAGCACCTCTACCTCCTTCTCCTCTACCTCCTTCTCCTCTACCTCTACCTCTACCTCCAAATAGTGTGTGTTCTCCATTAAAAACTCCTCCTCCTCCTTCTTCTGCCATGGTTGACTCTCCTGTGGAAGTGGAAAGGTTTGTGTCCCTAACAGGAGTTTTTAGATTTTCTTCTATGGCAGGTTCAGTGGATGAAGTGGAGGGTTTTTCTAATGGGATATCTGATTTCAGGTCTTCTAGAAGTCCAGGATCAGTAAAGGATGGAAGATGGGTTTGAGTTGAAGGTGTACTAGCTCTGGATCTAGATGAAACACGTGGTGTTCTAGAAATCAAACTTCTGCCTCTGCTGCTTATAAATCTTCCCCTTGAATCTCTCTCCCTACGCATATAATTGTTTTTGGATGCTAAGAAACAAAGGTTACCTAGTTTTCACTTCCCTGGCATCTTATCTGTAGTAGCCATCATTGAAAGACATTATTGGAAGCCAAATCAATACTCTTGATAAATTATCTTTCCTTTTACTACTCTGCACAACTTTTGAATTACTTACCTGTGTAAGTAATTCCTAATGTATGAATGCTAGCTATTGTTTGGAGGGGATTACACAAGGGATTATACAACAATAGTTAGAGGGATTGTTTGGAGGGTCGTTAGGCATAGTGTAGGAGTGTTCCTTAGCAAGTAGCTCCTGGAATTGAATGTACAGTAGCATAGGGGGTGTCTCCATAAGTAAGGGAAACGTTCATATTGCTGGTTGGTCCATAAGTGCGGTAGGGATAGTTGAGGAGCAACCTCACCCTAGGGTAGTGTTTTCTTCCTTTAAGTGGACAAAAAATAGAAGCAGCCTGTGGGAGAAGTTGATACAATGATGAAGCAATGGAATAAGGGCTAGAAGAGTGCCCTAACTGGTCTTCTAGAAGCGCATAATTCAAGGGAAAGAGGGCAATAACAGAGAGTTGAAGATTTCCTCTTGGATGATGGCTTGAAGGGTGTCCTAGGAGATGACTCCAGGGAAATGGGAAAATCCCCATCTATTGCAAAAGGGATTTCCCGTCCTGAAGAAAAAAATTATAATAGAAAAATCATGAAAAGAAAAGGCTCAAATCTCTTCATTTGATGACATGACATTATGGAATGGTTAGTTTGTAACACATTAGAAGCATGATGTTAGCATCTAAAATATCTAGGACATGTAGAAATCCATGATAAAGAAACATGGTGTGTGGATTTGAGTTTTCGGTGGTCAAGTGGGTCGAAAATAGGTGAAATGTGGCACCACTTAGAGATTGACATGTGTGATTGGTACAGTGGTGAACAGTGTATAAGTGGCAGGGTGGATCCCTGACATGAGGGGAGAAAATATCAGAAAATCCCCAAATCCCAAAACTAAATCTCATCACCAACACGAGATTAACAAATTTACATGATGTCACCTATGAAATCGTTTTTGGTCTCAATCTAGTCTCCTATTGAGCTCATTTAATTGTACGACCGAGGGTTAGTGGCTAACATGATAGAAATATAGCATGTACCTAGGTGTTTGTTTCTTAATGCGTTGTGTGTAGTGTTTTGTGATGTTTTTGGTCTTTTGTGATGATTGATGATGTTTTTGATCTTTTGGTGGCTTTATGTTCACAAGGAAAATGACTAGAAAGCTAATGGAAGGAAGCTAATGATTAAGAAAAATAGAGTGAAGCCTAATTGGTTGATGTCAAATGGTAAATGAAAATGCAATACTAAAAACAGAATCAAATCTAAACTATGACTAAGCAAAAACAAAGCTTGATAATGACTTTTAAGCAAATGATTCAAAACACAAACTCAACTTGTCAAATTCTTTCATCAAAGGCGTTTTGAGAGAGAGCTTGAGACATGGTCAACTAAGTGTGCAAATCCTCCTAACTAAACGGTTAAACAACTAACTTATAATGATGCAACATTTTATCCTTGATTAGAGATTTGTTGAAGCATATTTGGAGTAAAACATTGATACCATCATAAGATCTTCTACTCTAAGACTAGTTCCTAACTCTATTCTGCAACTTAGTTTGATAACACTACACTTCACTCAAAGGTTATAGATTTTTGAAATAGTCTTTTGAGGAAATGTTTGTTTGTGAAATGATAAGGAAGTTGCAGAAGTACTTCAGGCCTTAAAATGATATTGTCTTCTGTTCATATGGTTAGGAATCAATTATGGATTTTAGAACAAGAAGAGGTTTGTAAATAATGAAGGTTGTTTTGTTAAGTTTAACAACTGAAGTAATCTAATATGCAGTGAATGACAACTAAATGTGGAGTGCAAATGCAATGAGTTAAGCTAAAACTGAACTTAAGATGTCACTAATCTAAAACAGTGCTGAACTACAAGTCATTATCAAACTTAAAACAAAATAACTGAGCATGAGTTAAGTGCAATTAAACTCTGGAGTATCCTAACTAAGCTATCATGCATTATTCTATGGAATCATACAGTCTGTTTTTCCATCATGATTGATATTTTGGAAGAGTTTCTTAGAACAATCCTAACTGTACAATTCAGTGCAAATGCAAGCATAAAGACTAAAAGCAATGAAAAACTAAGATATCATAGCCATCTCCTACCCATCATTATGATATTTTGGACAAGCGTTTAAGAGCAAGAACAACTATGGTACTTAGTGAAAACACACAACTAAAATGGTCAAGATCACAATCATGCTTAAGACAGTATAAGGATTTTTTGGAAGAGTGCTTAGCATAAGTCTAACTGTGATGGTGAATAAAAGAGGTTACAATTAATTCCTACAATACTATAGCCATTGCCCATTCATCATTATAATATTTTGGAAGAGCTTCTTCTTTTGGAAGAGTTTTTAGAACGAGTATAACTATAGTAGCTAATAAAAACAACTACGAATTCAACTTCAAAAACGTAAAGGCAGCTAGAATACTTATCTAAATTACGCAAATAAATCCGTACAGGGGGCAGGGGCCCTCTACCACCAGACGGAATCTAACTCCAAATCAAATCAACACTTTCAAAACAACACTGTCTGCTTCATTAAAGGTGAAATAACTTGAATAGAGCACTCTGCGTCTTCAGAAATGTAGCACAAAATCTAAGCAAAATCTAGAACAAAAATCTAGCCTAGCTCTCGGTTTCCCAAGTGTTTATATAACAAATGTACATAACAAGACTTGCAACAATTCCAGGATTATTGTCTTTCCTTATCGAAATCACATTAGGACTCTTGAAGTGGCTACGTAAAAAGGAAAAATACATCTGGACTAAGACAGTCCTATTAGAAGTCTGCCTTCTTAAATGTGTTCCCACGTACCAAAACCATACCCAGAATTCGTTTCTTCCTTCATGGTGAGCAACGAACAATGTAGACATGACGTGGAATATACCCATATGCGGTTTTTCTTGAGAGGCCACCTGGAACATACCCAAACGTGAAGACAGCTGCAGAATCGCTGGTTAGCTACGGAATGTCTGCATTCTGCAGCTAGTTCCGGTCAAAATGCATTACAATGACAAAAATCATAAAACTTAGCAAGTCAGTCATGTTAATCATTATAAAAGTAATTTTAACTAAATTCATTGATCAATTGGGTCTGGAATAGCAATGGAAAAAGGAAAATGAGGTAAAGTGGAATGAAAGAAAGCACAATCTTGAGGCTCAACATACCCCCACTGCTGACTTCTTGCATGTCCTCATGCAACTTATCCTATAAACTCAGAGGCTTCTACAAGAACATCTAATCCTCTCCTTCTCCTTTGCCTGGAAGCTAAAGATCTTCTGGGTTTTCTGATGACAAGTTTAAACCTTAAGTTGGTAAGTGCCCTGATTAGCTTCTTGTTCCTCTTCTTCAACTTGTCATTAGCCTTTTCCACTTTGTCTATATGTAGGGATAAGGTTGAGTTCATATCGGTTTTGAGCTTGACTTGTTCCTTCAAAATTTCATTCTCATTTTTGATGTGTCTATTAAGTATCTCCAGCTCATACCTATCCCTTATTAACACATCTATTTCTGACAGTGGAGGACTAGGGGTTCTCTCTCTGCTTTCTGAAGCTTTCCTTTCCAAAGTTTCAACATAATCATAAACTTCTTGCTGAGCAGGGTCAATTTCAGGGGTTCCTTCATTAAAATCCTCTTCATCATCTTCTTCAATGGATGTTTCCTCATCTTCTATATTAATCACCCCTGTTTGTTTGATTTGAGTTTTCCTTAGTTTCCCCTTTAGTCTATGGCTTCTTCTTGGCTGAGAAGATCCCTCTCCTTTCTCTGTGGCAGATTTCCTGATTACCTTCTCTTTCTTAAGTTGTCTCTTGATTTGAGTCAACTTCTCTGAGATGATTTCCTCACTACTTTCTTGGACTGTTTTTTCAATTTCAATTTTTGAAGCTCTCCATTTTCTACTTCTCCTTGTAGGTTGTTGTTCAGGTGAGGGTTCTTTTGGCTCTTCAAAATGATTTCTTATCAAGAAATTGTCCCATGTATCATTTGTTTTGGCTAAATTGTGTTCAATTAAAATTTTCACCAAGCCATGATGATATAGAGTTGTCTCTAAAAATTGAACCCTTCTTTGAACACAGGAAGCCATCTTTTTCAAGCTTTGAAGCAAGAAGTAGGGTAGGTTTAAGTCTTCCCCCAGAAAATGCATTATCAGTCTAATGTGATAAACATAAAATGTGCCATATCTACCCTCACATGTAATGAATTTTTGCAGAATAAGTAGTATGTTTCTCCATTTATTTTTCAATGCAGAACTTGGAATTCCTTTCTTAAACACAGTGACATCCATACCTGGTGATTTTAGAATTTGCTTCCAGGATTCATGATGGAATTCTCTGTTTTTGAACCATCTCTCTCCATTTCTAAGCAACCCTGTAGCTTTTGCAATGAAAACTTCAGTGATAGTGAATTTGACATCTCCCACTTCAACTTCAGCTCCTTGAAATGATCTTGCAAATGTTTTAGTGACTTATTTGTGGAAGCCATTAAATTTCTCCAAAAATTGTAGCCATCCTATCTGTTGCAACATTTCTTTACATTGAGGGTAGCCTTCTAGGTATTTTGTACCTACTGGTTCAGTTCTTACAATGAAACCCATAATTTCTTCTTCAATGTTCAGATTAATACTATTTTCTACCCACTGAAACAATAACTTTTTACCTTCGAATTGATATGCCTCTGATTCTTAATGACAATGGCTTCAAACTTCGAGATGATATACCTTTGGTTGACAGTGACAACAGCTTCAAAACTTCGGACTGATATGCCTCTGGTTGACAGTGACAACAGCTTCAAACTTCGAGCTGATATGCCTCTGGTTGACAATGAAACTTTGGACTGATATGCCTCTGTCTCTCGGTGGAAAATGGCTTCAAATTCCCACACTGCTATACCTCTGTCTCTCGGTGGCAAATGGCTTCAAATTCCCACACTGCTATACCTCTGTCTCTTGGTAACAAATGGCTTCAAATTCTTCACTGCTATACCTCTGTCTCCCGGTGACAAATGACTTCAAATTCCACACTGCTATACCTCTGCGTTTACAGTGATAATGCTCAATCTCTGCCCATGGTGATAGTGCTTTGATATTCAAACTGATATACCCTTTTGCTCTGCTCACGGTGATAAGAATATCTCTGTTTGCGGAATGAAGTGCTGGCTACAGAATGGAGTGATGGAAGTAGTTACGGAATGAGTAAATGGAGTGAGGTGGAGGAAACGAATTAATGATTGAAAAGACGGCGGAGATTTTTACAACGGAAAAGAGAATCATCATTGAATGATTTGGTTAAGTGACGTGAAGAATTCAAACACCTCGGCCATTTTAACCGCTTAAATGATGTCGGATATGGAATTTGAAATGAGAGATTTTAATCCAAAGTTTGTGGAGGGTTTATTGATCTTGATCAATAAAAATAATTAAAACAACCTTTCGAACAATTCATAACTAAAACTATGCTAAAATTTTATGAAATTCCATTATAATCTAAACTTGTTACCTCTGCTTTTCATTTGATTTTTGTAGTCTTTGTCTTCTTTGTTCTCCTTTGGAAGAGTCTTCATAATCCTTCTTGATTTTTCTTATTCATGGATACACTGGATCATTTTGTTGCAATTCTAATGTCTGCTGACTAATGCCTTCAGGATTTGTAGTTGCAGAATGACTGTCTGGCTGCAGAAAGGCTGATCAGCTGCAGAATGTCTGTTAAGCTGCAGAATGTACCTGTAGAGCATTTTAATCATGGAATGGAGTGGTTTGGGATATAAGTGAGATGTTATATGGCATGAATGAAGTTGGATGGTGAGACATGATATGTATGAAGTGGATGATGAAATGGAATGGATTCATTTTATGAAATGGAGTGGAAGAACATAAGAACTGCCCTGCAATCCATGACATGTTTTATTCATTTACAACAAGATATCAAACTTTAAATTTTGACATGAAAATGAGATGGATGGAGTATGGAATGAGATGAATGAAATATGGAATGAAGTAGAATATGAATGAATGAATGAAATGGAGTATGGATGGATAAGTGAATGGAATGAAATGAACTGAGATGGATCATAAGAACTATGGATCTGAACTTATGATTTTGTAATAGCTGCTTGTAAAAACAAAATGGAAAAGTTAGAGTGTCAGAGAGACTCTGATTTTCACCCTATCTTTTCTGTATAAACATGCCAATCAATGATTGGTTTTCATGTTTATACCTTTATTTATTTATTTATTTTTTTCAAAAGAGAAATGCTTCAGAAAATTTAATCAAGTTGATGAAGAAGAGAGACTCTTCTTCATTAACTTCACATCATTGTCTTCTTGGAACTTCTTGACAAACTCTTCTCTTGAGAGTGGCTTGTGGTATAGCTTCAGTCTATGACCATTCACAAGAAAAGTGACCTCTTCTTCATCTATAGTTATGATTTTTACTGCCCCATTATCAAAAATTCGAACAATTTCATATGGCCCAAGCCAATGTGTCTGAAATTTCCCTTGAAAATCCTTGAATTTTGAATCAAGCAAGAGAGCCCAATCACCCTCTTTAAATTTCTTCTCTTTGATGTACTTGTCATGCCATCTAGCCCTTTGCTGTTGGACTAGACTTGTTTTCTGAACTGCATCTTGTCTGATCTCATCCAATTCATTAATTTTCTCCAGTCTATGCTTTTGTGCCTTCGTTAAATCAAGTCCTAGCTGAACTGCCATTTTGAAAGTTTGAATCTGGAACTCTATGGGAAACAAAACTTGCTTTCCATAAACAAGCTCATAAGGAGTATGGCCTGTTGTGTTTCTCCATATAGTTCTATAGGCCCACAAGGCTTCAGGAAGCCTATCTACCCAATCTCTTCTATGTAAATGAACAGTCTTTGTTAGGATTCCTTCAATGACTTTATTGGTAGATTCCACTTGACCATTTTCTTGTGGATGATAAGGAGTAGTTTTTCTATGCCTGATTTTGTACTTCTCCATCATTTTCTCCACTAGCCTTGATGTAAATTGAGCTCCTTGATCTGTAACAATTTCCCTTGGGACACCAAAATGAGTAAAAATATCCTCAAAAAGAAAAGTAACTACAAATGATTCATTAGCAACAAGTAATGGTTTAGCTTCTACCCATTTAGTAACATAATCAGTGCAAACTAATATATATTTCTTTTGTCTTGATGGAGGACTAATAGGTCCTACAAAAACCAAAGCCCATTTTTCAAAAGGTTCAATGTGTACCTGAGGTTGTAATGGCATCTCACCTGAAGGAGAAGGTTTCCCTACCCTTTGGCAACTGTCACACCTTTTGACATACTCCTTAGCATCTTTAAACAAGGATGGCCAATAATATCATAAATTAAGGATCTTATAGGCTGTCCTCTTATCTGCAAAGTGTCTGCCACAAGGTTCGTCATGACATGCCTTGAGAATCTCAGGCATCTCATCTTCACGAACACACCTTCTAATGATCAAATCTGGACCTGTCTTGTACAACTCATTAGCGACCCATGAATAATTTGCACTATCATTAATGATTTTTATTTTATCCCTTGCATTCATAATTGAAGGAAATTTTCCTGAAACTAAATAATTAGCAATATCGGCAAACCATGGAGTTTGAGTAGAGATTGCAAAAAGATATTCATCAGGAAATTGATCTTCAACCGGAGTGTCATCTTTGATATTTTGGAGTCTGGATAGGAAATCAGCCACTGTGTTTTGTTTTCCAGGCCTATCTAGAATAGTAATGTTGAATTCTTGTAAGAGCAACAACCATCTTATAACTCTGCCATTAGTGATTGATTTGTTCATTAAATATCTAATTTCAGAATGATCAGTGTGAACAAAAGTTTCATAGCCTGTTATATAGTGTCTAAATTTGTTTATGGCATGAACAACAGCTAAAAACTCTTTTTCAGTTACAGTATAGTTTAACTCTGCAGGAGTCAAATTTTTACTGGTATAATAGATGGCATATGGAATCAATTCTTTCTGCCCTAATACTGCTCCTAGAGCTGTATCGGAGGCATCTGTGGAGATATGAAAAGGTAACTTCCAGTTAGGTCCCCTTAATATAGGTGCTTCAGAAATCTTTGTTTTTAGGGACTCAAAGGCTAACTGGCAATCAGAAGTCCATTTGAATTCACAATCTTTGGTGAGTAATTTGAAGAGTGGAGATGCTATTTTGGTGAAGTTTTCTATAAATCTCCGATAATATCCTGTAAATCCTAGAAAACTTCTAACATCTCTTTGACAACTTGGAATGGATAAGTTAGAGATGACTTCAACTTTAGACTCATCAACTCTAATCCCATCCCCTGAAATGTGATGCCCTAAAACAATACCTTCAGTAAACATCATAAAACATTTTTCATGACTAAGTGAAAGGTTTGCTTCTTGACATCTTTTTAAAACTTTTTCCAAGTTGTCTAAAGCTTCTTCAAATGAGTTTCCATAAACTGTGAAATCATCCATGTATACCTCTACACAATCATGTATTAGATCTGAAAAAATTCCTAATACTGCCCTTTGGAATGTTGCAGGTGCATTGCATAATCCAAATGACAATACTCGGTAAGCATAGGTACCCCAAGGACAGGTAAATGTGGTTTTGTCTTGATCTTCAAGTGCTACTTGGATTTGATTGTAACCACTAAACCCATCTAGGAATGAGAAGTACTTTTTGCCAGCTAATGTATCTAATACTTGATCTATGAAAGGTAAGGAAAAATGGTCTTTAAGAGTAGCTTTATTTAGTTCTCGGTAGTCAACACACACCCTCCATTTTCCATTTTTCTTTGGCACAATTACCAAAGGAGAAACCCACTGACTATCTGAAATAGGATAGATGAAATTGACATTTAACAATTTTTGCAATTCTTCTTTAACAATTTCCCTAAGATTTGGATTCATCCGTCTTTGAGGTTGTCTGATTGGTTTGCAATTTTCCTCTATATAGATGTGATGAGTACAAGTATTGGGACTTATCCCTTTCATGTCAGTGTATTCCCATGCATATGCAGAAGAATGTCTCTGTAATACTTTGACTAACTCTTCTTGTTGAGATTTTTCTAGGTTTTTGTTTATGTTCAAGGTTTTGCCTGGAAAAATTTCACTTGTAGAGCTGCCAAATTTGTCCATAGAATGAAGAGACATCTGCCTAGATGACAAAAGCTCAATATTGGATCCCTCTTGAAATGATTCATGTTTGTGTTCTGGAGAGGATTCAAAGTTTTCTAGAGTATTCAGAATTTGATTATCTTCACTAATTTCTGAAATTGTGAAGAGTGGTTGTAAATCTTCTTCATCCTCTATCCATTGAGTGTCATCTAGATCTGTAATTGTCCTAGCTGGAGGATATAAAGTGAACTTCTTAGTTGAACTACCATCAGAGATGTACATATCACCGGATCTACAACTAATAAAAGCATCAGTTGTAGCCAACCAAGGTCTTCCTAATATAACAGGATGGCCTCCTAGATTATTCTTAGGAGTTAGGATCATGAAATCCACAGGGTACTCCCAAGAATCTAGGGACACTGGAATGTCTTCTATTACCCCATCTGGTTTGATCACAGATCTATCTGCTAATTGTAATAGTGTGGGTGTAAAGAGAAGATTAGGAAGTTTCGGTTTGTCCATGATTTGTCTACTCATGATATTTATTGCTGCTCCTAAGTCAATGAGTGTGTTTTGAATTTCAATTCCATTGATGTGAATTTTGACAACTGGATTTCCTGGGTCAAGGTACTTTGGAATAGTAATCTTACCCATCATAATGTCTGCTATTTGTCCTACCAGTTGAATTTTCTTGGTTTCTCTTATTCCTTTTCTTGTTGTCTTCATACTCAACTCCTTTATTGTTTTGGCTAAAATTGGGATTTCCTTGATGGCTTGCAATAATGGAATTTTAATGCAAACATTTCTCAATTCATCTAAGAAATCATAATTAGGCACCATGATTTTTTTTTCTACACCTCTATCAATTTGTAATCTTTTCGGAAAAGGAGGTATAGAAGTAGATGTGGATGGTTGCTCTAATACAAGAGTTGGATTTATTGAATCTTTTTGTTTTAGTTTTTCAATGTGTGGGTCTTCAAAGGATGTGTCTTCCTCAAGACTTTTATTCACCCGTAGGGAGTCTTCCTCAGAATTATCTTGTTCTTGTATGATCACAGAAGGTTTCCTCTTTTCAAGTATCCTTCCAGACCTAAGTTGAACATCACTAAGGTCTAGAGGAGTAATTAAATAAGTTGGAAACTGTTGGCCTTCTATCATGTATGTATTATGAGGGTTCTTATTATTGGGGTTTGGTATGGGTTGAGCCGGAAATTGATTTGATTTTTGAGGGAATGGTAATGAAAGTGGTTGATTTTGATGTGGTTGGTTCTGATGATGTTGTTGAGGATTTTGTTGAAGATTTTGAGGGAAATTTTGTTGAGGATTTTGAGGATAAAAATGTGGGTATGGTGGATAGGATGGTGGATACTGATAGTATGGAGAGTATCTTCCATAGGGACTTTGTGTTCCTTGTGCCCAAGATTGAGATTGATTTTGAAATTGGGGCCAAGGTTGCTGCCAGAATTCCAAGGTGGAGGTTGATTATACATTTGATCATGGAATCCTTGTGTTTGAGGTCCCTGCCAAGGCCTTCTAGATACAAAATTGAGAGACTCTGTGGAATCTGTAGGAGTTTCCTCCTGAAAGACAGCTTTGAGACCCGAAATAGAAGGACAATTCTTGGTCTCATGTTTTTCAGAACAAATGACACAGGTTTCTACAAATTTTACATCCAAAGGACACTCTCTCAAGGCATGTTTCTTTCTACATTTGGGACAAAAGATTGCCAAGGCATCAGATTCAACCTTTTGCTTGTTTTGTATCTTAAGGGTGTCTATTTGTTCACTAAGACTCCCTAAGATGTCAGATTTAAAATCATCAAGCATGTGTCCTATTTCTGATCTACTTACTATCCCAGAAGCAGACTTACTTGCCCTTGCAAGAGCAGGATCTCTTAGACCTTTGACAGTTTTAGATTTCCCTCTTGAAAGGTTGATACATAACTCAGATATTTCAGGTAATGTGAGCTGTGATATATCCCCTTTTCCCATCATGTTAAGGATATCCAACCATTCATCCCTAATTATTTTCAACAAAAGAGCTTTTAAGGTGTCTTGATCTAGGTTTTCCATTTTTGCTCTTTTGATGTTGTAATTAAATCTTTCCAACAAATCTTCCAAATTTTCATCTTCTTTTTGTAACATCTTGAACACTTCTTCCTTATGATTAACCGGCATACAATAATCCAAATACCTCTCTAGAAATGCTTGTTTCATGTCTTCCCATGTTCTAATAGAACTGCTGATTAGACTCATAAACCACTTCAATGCTGCTCCTTTCAAAGTTGAAGGAAATAATTTTAGTTTTTGAGCATCTTGTAAGTAGTCATAAGTTCTACATAGCACTTCAAATTCGAATAAGAAGGTTTCAGGATCTTCAGTTTTAAGTCCATAGAAGTTTGGAAGGACAGAGGGTGAAATGTTTTTCATGGTTGTATTGGTTTCTTCATCAATTATAGGGAACCCAAAAGAGCTTCCTATTCTACCTCTTCCTCAATTTGCACCTCTACCTCCTTCTCCTCTACCTCCTTCTCCTCTACCTCTACCTCTACCTCCAAATAGTGTGTTTTCTCCATTAAAAACTCCTCCTCCTCCTTCTTCTGCCATGGTTGACTCTCTTGTGGAAGTGGAAAGGTTTGTGTCCCTAACAGGAGTTTTTAGATCTTCTTCTATGGCAGGTTCAGTGGATGAAGTGGAAGGTTTTTCTAATGGAATAGTTGACCTTAGATCTTCTAGAAGTCCAGGATCAGAAGAGGATGGAAGATGGGTTTGAGTTGAAGGTGTACTAGCTCTGGATCTAGATGAAACAAGTGGTGTTCTAGAAATCAAACTTCTGCCTCTGCTGCTTATAAATCTTCCCCTTGAATCTCTCTCCCTACGCATATAATTGTTTTTGGATACTAAGAAACAAAGGTTATCTAGTTTTCACTTCCCCGGCAAAGGCGCCAAAATGTTTGGTCTCAATCTAGTCTCCTAAATTGAGCTCATTTAATTGTCAACCAGGGTTGGTAAACTGCTGAAGTGAAGTGTACTGTATGTACCTAGGTGTTTGTTTCTTAATGCGTTGTGTGTAGTGTTTTGTGATGTTTTTGGTATTTTGTAATGATTTATGATGTTTTTGATCTTTTGGTGGTTTTATGTTCACAAGGAAAATGACTAGAAAGCTAATGGAAAGAAGCTAATGATTAAGAAAAACAGAGTGAAGCCTAATTGGTTGATGTCAAATGGTAAATGCAAATGCAATACTAAAACAGAATCAAATCTAAACTATGACTAAGCAAAAACAAAGCTTGATAATGACTTTTAAGCAAATGATTCAAAACACAAACTCAACTTGTCAAATTCTTCCATCAAAGGCATTTTGAGAGAGAGCTTGAGACATGGTCAACTAAGTGTGCAAATCCTCCTAACTAAACAGTTAAACAACTAACCTATAATGATGCAACATTTTATCCTTGATTAGAGATTTGTTGAAGCATGATTGGAGTAAAACATTGATATCATCATAAGATCTTCTACTCTAAGTCTAGTTCCTAACTCTATTCTGCAACTCAGTTTGATGACACTACACTTCACTCAAAGGTTATTGATTTTTGAAATGGTCTTTTGAGGAAATGTTTGTTTGTGAAATGATAAGGAAGTTGCAGAAGTACTCCAGGCCTTAAAATGATATTGTCTTCTGTTCATGTAGTTATGAATCAATTATGGATTTTAGAACAAGAAGAGGTTTGTAAATAATGAAGGCTGTTTTGCTAATCTTAACAACTGAAGTAATCTAGTGTGCAGTGAATGATAACTGAATATGGAGTGCAAATGCAATGAGTTAAACTAAAACTGACTTAAGATGTCACTAATCTAAAACAGTGCTGAACTACAAGTCATTATCAAACTTAAAACAAAATAACTGAGCATGAGTTAAGTGAAATTAAACTCCAGAGTATCCTAACTAAGCTATCATGCATTATTCTATGGAATCATACAATCTGTTTGTCCATCATGATTGATATTTTGGAAAAGTTTCTTAGAACAATCCTAACTGTACAATTCAGTGCAAATGCAAACATAAAGACTGAAAGCAATGAAAAACTAAGATATCATAGCCATCTCCTACCCATCATTATGATATTTTGGACAAGCGTTTAAGAGCAAGAACAACTATGGTACTTAGTGAAAACACACAACTAAAACGTTCAAGATCACAGTCATGCTTAAGACAGTATAAGGATTTTTTGGAAGAGTTTCTTCTTTTGGAAGAGTGCTTAGCATAAGTATAACTGTGATGGTGAATAAAAGAGATTACAATTAATTCCTACAATACTATAGCCATTTCCCATTCATCATTATAATCTTTTGGAAGAGTTTTTAGAACGAGTATAACTATAGTAGCTAATGAAAACAACTACGAATTCAACTTCAAAAACGTAAAGGCAGCTAGAATACTTATCTAAATTACGAAAATAAATCCGTACAGGGGGCAGGGGCCCTCTACCACCAGACGAAATCTAACTCCAAATCAAATCAACGCTTTCAAAACAACACTGTCTGCTTCATTAAAGGTGAAATAACTTGAACAGAGCACTCTGCGTCTTCAGAAATGTAGCACATAATCTAAGCAAAATCTAGAACAAAATCTAGCCTAGCTCTCGGTTTCCCAAGTGTTTATATAACAAATGTACATAACAAGACTTGCAACAATTCCAGGATTATTGTCTTTCCTTATCGAAATCACATTAGGACTCTTGAAGTGGCTGCGTAAAAAGGAAAAGGACATCTGGACTAAGACAGTCCTACTAGAAGTTTGCCTTCTTAAATGTGTTCCCACGTACCAAAACCATACCCAGAATTCGTTTCTTCCTTCATGGTGAGCAACGAACAATGTAGACATGACGTGGAATATGCCCATATGCGGTTTTTCTTGAGAGGCCACCTGGAACATACCCAAACGTGAAGACAGCTGCAGAATTGCCGGTTAGCTACGGAATGTCTGCATTCTGCAGCTAGTTTCGGTCAAAATGCATTACAATGACAAAAATCACAAAACTTAGCAAGTCAGTCATGTTAATCATTCTAAAAGTAATTTTAACTAAATTCATTGATCAATTGGGTCTAGGATAACAATGGACAAAGGAAAATGAGGTAAAGTAAGATGAAAGAAAACACAATCTTGAGGCTCAATTGGGGCTCAACAATCGTAAATGGAGAAATCATAGTAACAATAAAGTAACCTATGTAACAATAAAGTCGGATTCATCCTGGGAGTGGTAAATGGAGAAATCATAGTGAACAATAGGAAACATGCAGAGTTGCTTACAATCAAATAGATGAAAAAACACATACAAAAAACCTAGATAATAATCATGAACAAGCTTAATATTGAATTATGAGCTGTAAAGGAACTTACAAAATGTGACATTACGAACTTGGTCAAGCGCACAAGCAAAAATATCCTGGACATGACCCTGGTTGACAAGTTGTATTGCTCATGATGCAAGAGGATTTGTACCTGCACTGCCAAGTCAATCAAAATCCATCATTATCTATACAATAAATACAAGTAATTGATGTAGTATTTTTTACTCTATGATGCATTCTTATGATAATGTTAGAACATATGTTGAAAATGTCAAAACATACCTGAATAAGCTCCTCTTCGTTTCAAGAACAATTTATTGGAGTCGCATGAACTTGGAACAAGCCTCCCACAATCTGAAAGAGTAGCAACTAAGTCAACAATGAATTTTTTGTTGCTACGCTGGATCGAGGGAGGTTTGCTCCAAGATTAAATCGCTCCAATAAATTATTCTCTACTAAACAGGGCCAACCACGTGAAGGTGGAAGCTCTTATGGCCCTTCCCCCCCCCCCCCTCACATCACTCTCAATTCCCCAATACCCAATCTATATTTCATTTTTTACTTTCATGAGCATAAAAAAAAATATTCAATAACTAATAAAAAAACAATGCAACAAAAAGTATGCAAGGAAACATTGAAATTAGTGCTTGACATAAAAATAGTATGATAAATGAGTTTTTTATATAACGCAAAAAACATTCCAAGTATGGTAACGTTTGTCTTATAATAATACAATATTTTACATTGTCAAATTTTCTTTTTCTTCTTCCTATTTTTAAAGCTCCTAATTACATCATCAATATCATCGTGCTCTACTCCTGTTTCGTACCTTTCAACCCGCACTACTGACCTAGTTGCGTATTCACGATATCTGGGCTCATCCAGTGACGGGGCATCGCCTACAAAATAGATAATATTAAATTTTAATTGTCAGTTTTTAAATATCATTGAACTAGTTCGGTAATATTAATAAAAAAAATTGCAATGAGATTATTTACCTAGTGCACCAGTTGTCACCATTGGAATTGTTGCCATGTCTTCCTCTCTGGTGGTAAGATCCTCAAGGGAAACATTCTCTGTCATTTAAACAAAAAAACGTTATAAGGACAACCATCAAGGTATAATTAGAAAAAATTATAAGTGGAAATTAATTACCGTCACGGCCCTCACTGATAGTAGCATTGTCGGCCTGGTCCCCACTACAATGATCAGGTTGCACGTGAGGAACATCTACATCTGGCTCTACAACTGGGTTATTTGCCTCGTCGGTAGTGCTGCTCCCCTGATTTAAAAAAAGTTTTTAAACATTAAATTTATGGACGAAAACAAACATATTGAAAGGTTAACGTTTTACCTTATCAGGCATTCTAGATCTTGGGACCTGCCCCAAGCTTCTGCGATGTTCAACTACGGCTTGATAGCTGAAATGGAAAGCGATATTTTTATCTTCCTCTATAGTTTGTGTTCCGAATTCATCACCCTACATTACATATGATTGTGTATTTTTAATGTTATTTTATAGGATTACAAAAACGTTGGAAGGCGATACAATTAATTATAAGATGTTTAGCTACTTACAATTCTTGCGGCTAATTTCAAGTAGCCGCCCTGGCCTAGCTTGTGATGGCCCTTTTTTTCAATCCTAGCTTTGGTTGCCTTCGAGGTGTCAGGTAACCTATCATCAAAATATTGAAGTCAGATATGACGTAGCACACTTTTATTTTAGACATAGAGAAAATTAAAGCTATTGAATTAAAGTTGTAATTTACCTTGCGGGTCCGGTTGGCATTTTTCCTTCTTTCTTTGCCCTTTTCTCTTTTCCGTCATGGATGAGTGCTCTCCACTCACTCTCTGGAACTGTGAGAGGACGCTCATATCTAGGGTTAAATTGAAATTGCGTCCTATAGGTGTCCCTGGTATATTTCAAATATTTGCCGGCTACCCGAGCCACCGTTGTTCTGTCAAATGTGCCGACCCCAAAAAGGGCTTCTAGATAATCTAGAAGTTCTTTTTTCAGGTTGGAATTCTAGGAATTCCACCTTGTGCATATGGTTGGGCCAAAAATTACCAACGCATGGCTCTCCAAAAACCTGTAGAACTCATTGTTTCCTACACAGAAAAAAATATATTATCATTAATTTAAAAATAAAAATCATGATAAATATGTTTTAGATAAAGTACATGAAATAGTTAAAATATTAAAATTTACCTGGGAGTTGTACATGCTTTATAGGGACACCTTCATCTTTCACCAACAACGTGCCATTAATGGTCCCTGTGGAGCTGACACGTGTAGCTCCAGGAAACGCAATAATGTAGTTGGCCATATCAGCCTCATCATTGC